>JAJOZX010003297.1:382500-455000 GCA_023014485.1 Bathynomus jamesi | reverse complement strand
TCTGTTGTAGGTAAGCTACTGGAATCAATAATTAGGGATCGTATAGTCGAACACTTAGAATTCCATAAGCTAGTTAGAAATACGCAGCACGGATTTAGGCGAAACAAATCTTGCTTAACTAATCTTTTAGAATTTTTCCAAAGCGTGGTTGACGTTTACGATAGACATCGGGCGGTTGATGTAGTGTATTTAGATTTTCAAAAAGCGTTTGACACCGTGCCGCACAAAAGACTCATTGAAAAAACTAAGGCTCATGGAATCAGGGTGTAGTAATAAATTGGCTAGAAGAGTGGTTGCGAGGCAGGAAACAGAGGGTGGTCGTTGATGGAGCGGAGTCGTGTTGGGCTAATGTAGCGAGTGGCGTTCCTCAGGGTTCTGTATTGGGCCCCTTGCTTTTTCTTATATATATTAACGATTTAGATGTCGGCCTAGTCAGTACAGTTTCAAAGTTTGCGGATGACACGAAGCTCGGTGGTAGGGCGATTAATGACGAAGATAGAGGTAAAATTCAGGAAGATCTGAATAAAATTGTTGATTGGTCACATGGCAAATGAGATTTAACGTTGATAAGTGCAAAATTTTGCATATAGGTTCGCGTAACGGTAATTTTGCGTATAGTATGTCAGGGAAGGAGTTAGCAAGCGTAGAGCAGGAAAAAGATTTAGGAGTTATAGTCACGGGTGATTTAAAAGTAGCGAAACAAAGTACAGCAGCGGTCAATAAGGCGAACAAAGTGTTAGGTTTTATAGCTTGAAATTTTGAGTACAAATCGCGCGATATTATAGTTCCACTTTATAAATCATTAGTTAGACCCCATTTGGAGTACGCGGTCCAATTTTGGAATCCGCGTATGCGCAAAGATATAGACAAAATCGAAAGAGTTCAAAGACGAGCAACTAAGATGATTCCGTCGCTTAGGTCAAAGTCGTACGAGGATAGGCTTAAGGAGCTAAAATTGACAACACTCGAGACTAGGAGGTTAAGGGTGATCTAATCCAGGTTTTCAAAATTATGAATGGGTTCGATAACGTAGATAGAGATAGCTTTTTCGAAATATCTCAATATAGTAGGACTAGAAATAACGGGTGTAAGTTGACAAGTAGAAGGTTCGAGACAGCAGTTGCGAAAAACTTTTTTACGCATAGAATAGTAAATAGCTGGAATAGTTTGCCGGTAGAAGTAATTAGTAGCACGTCTATAAACATGTTTAAAAATCGATTAGATGCATATGTTGATAGAAAGGGTATAGTTTAAGGTAGTAAAATTAAGGCTTTGTGGTGATAGATCCCACAGCTCAACACAAGTGTTGTGGGATTTAGGGAGGCAGCGCCTTGGGTTAGGGGATACTCTCTGTCCTTACACACCCCATTTAAAGAGATTCCTCTGCCGAGCGGTGCCCCCATAGTACTGTGATGTATTGAAAAACTCATGATCTTCACTTGCCCTTCAAACACCTTTAAATGGGTAACCCAAAATGGGTGCACACACATTTCTACATTACTGTACAGTCTTTACAGCCACACCTACACTTTTTCTCGTAAGTGTATATATTGTAATGTATATGATTGTAAATTTTGACTTGGTCCGCAATCGATATGGACCGTGACTTGATGGATACCGTAATGAAATTGACTGGATTCTTTGGATCTGATATATTTGCATGTCCGTTATAAATAGATATAGAGTGTAACATATTTGTGGATAGTAGTCTATTATGACTAGATCCTCTGGATCCAGAGATTCTATCTTTAGTTTTAAATCGATAATTAATTGGTTTTAAATTGATAATTATTTAGTTTCGTAAAAATTGGTCGTTGCCAATTTACCGGCGGTTTTTACATAAATTTCTTATGTTCTTGTGGTTCGGAACCCACGTAAAATTGTAGGTCCCCTCCGCCACCACAGAGGACATACACAATACACGATTACGAACACAGTTAGGTAGACCAGCCATGAGTGGATCCTAGGGTCTTTGTTGGTCTGAAACATTATAACATTATAACATATATATAAATATATAAATATATATATATATATATATATATATATATATATATATATATAAATATATATATATAATATATAAATATATATATATATATATATATATAATATATATAAATATATATATAATATATATATATATTATATATATATATATATATATAAATATAATATATATATATATATATATATATATATATATATATGATGAATAAAACCACGAAGGAAAGGAAACACAGATGGTGCTCAAGCGCTTTCGTCTAATGACATCGTCAGGAACACTGAAGTACATAAAGAGTTACGCCCTATATATAGGTTACAGAAAAAAAAATCTCTCTCTATATATATATATATATATATATACAATAAACGGAGAAACAAAATTAAAGGATTGTCGAAGGGGGCACACAAATTTATAAGGAAAAACTATCGATTTTTATCACAAGATTAAAAGAATTGTTTCCAACCAATGTTATAGATAAAAAAAATATATATACACATATTTATACTGGAAATCTGCCCGGGTTTTAGCACTCTGCTCATTTTTGTATAAAAAAAAAAAAAAAAAAAATTGAACAATTATCGATTTTTAGCACAAGATTAAAAGAATTGTTTCCAACCAATGTTATAGATAAAAAAAAAATATATATATATATGCAGGGCGTCCCAAAAAAATGTATACACACTTTAAATAATTATAAAGGCAGTGTTTATTAAAATACATTTAATTTTCAAAATGTAATAGAATCTACAGACATTATTTAATTGTTTTGTCAACGCCTGTTTTCAAACTGACGTCCGTTCTGGTCCAGGCACTGCTGATAACGCGAAGCAATGGAATCGCAAACATCACGAAACATTTCGTTTGGTATTTGTGTGCATTCTCGTTCAATGGCTGCTCTCAATTCAGCGACTGTTGCAGGTTTTATAGCGTAGACTTTGTCTTTTAAGTATCCCCATAAAAAAAGTCTAGTGGTGTGAGGTCTGGTGAACGCGGAGGGTATTCTACGAAACCCCTTCGTCCAATCCACATCCACATCGTGCCAAGTACCACTCGCAATACTCCACTCTTCGGTCCGGATCATCTTCATTAATAGCATGGACTAATCTTGGAATGTAACTTTTCCATTGACAGCGCTTCAAAATGCGTTGGACAGACGATTCTGAAATTCCTACCTCACGACTCGCTTGCCGCACAGATTTTCTTGGACTTTGGTGATACGTTTCCAGTACTCTTTCTTGCTTTGTGGGGCTTGTCGATGTCCGTGGTCTTCCGGAACGCTTCTTGTGGGCATTCTGAACAGTTCCATCGGCTTCAAACTTATCTCTAATTCGAGTGATGGTAAGTCGCGTTGGTGGATCTGTTTGAAACTCCCTCCTAAACTGTCTTTGCACTTCAACTGCGTTTTCACACTTCCGTAGCATTTTAGAATGAATTTCCTTTGTTCAAAGCTTAGTCTGACTGCCATTATTAATTCTAATGGGTTTAACTTGGAAAGAAAGAAACATCAATTGAGCTATCAGCTGTTAAAGTGTGTATACATTTTTTGGGGACGCCCTGTATATACAAATTTTACTGGAAATCTGCCCGGGTTTTAGCACTCTGCTTATCGATTTTTAGCACAAGATTAAAAGAATTGTTTCCAACCAATGTTATAGATAAAAAAATAATAAAATATATATACAAATTTATACTGGAAATCTGCCCGTGTTTTAGCACTCTGCCCTATTTTTTGGTGTATAAAAATTGAAAAATAAAAGTTATTATGGTGGCATACAAATTTACCAAAGATTTAGCGTTCTACCTTTCTTATCTAAATCTGTTCTGAAGGAATTCAAAACAACAGGATCGAGTTGAAAAAGACCTTTGCTTATGTTGAAGTTATTTGTTAGTTGGATAATGGCAGACTCAAGAATATTTCTATTAACAATGTTGCTAGAGTGAAATAAAACTGAAGCATTATTCCAATCAATACAGTGGGATAACTCTGACAAATGGACAAAAAGGGCACTGGACAACTGTCCTGTTCTAACGGAATATTGATGCTGTTTTATACGTGTGTGCAAATCCTTTCCCGTCTGACCTATGTAAAAGGAATCACATTGTTTACAACCAATTTTATAGATAATGCCCGAATTATTGGTAGGGCTATTTTTTACTCTGATATTTTTCACAATATTGTTATATGAAAATACTACATTAATATCCAAAAGTTTAAATACATTAGCAATGCCTAAAAAGCCCGGGAAAAATGGAAGTACTAAAATATTTTTTGACAAAGTACGAGTGTTATTATTGACGCGATAGAAAGTTCGTTTTGCCTTGTTGAGACAAGATTCCATAAACGCAGATGGATAACACAGATCACTTCCAATACCGTTGATTTTTTCCAATTCGGCATCGATGTATTCCGGACTGGCGATCCTTAGGGCGCGGAGAAACATTGAAGAAAAAATGGCCTTCTTAGTGGGGGTGTCATGTCCCGAGTAAAAGTTTACGTAGGACAAATTGTTTTTTTTTTTTCCGATAGATACTAAACTTAAAACCTGGGCTTTCCCTATGTACACGCACATCCAAAAATGGGATTGAATTGTCTTGTTCCACTTACAAAGTAAACTTAATAGAGGGACTTGATCATTTAACTGAAGGAGGAAGTTATCCAGGTCACGATTCATGGGCCAGATACACAATGGCATCCCTTGGTTGCGGTACGTCGATGATATTTACCTCTATCTTCGTCATTAATCGCCCTACCACCCAGCTTCGTGTCATCCGCAAACTTTGAAACTGTACTGACTAGGCCGACATCTAAATCGTTAATGTATATAAGAAAAAGCAAGGGGCCCAATACAAAACCCTGAGGAACGCCACTCGCTACATTAGCCCAACACGACTCCGCTCCATCAACGACCACCCTCTGTTTCCTACCTCGCAACCACTCTTCTAGCCAATTTATTACTGCACCCCTGATTTCATGAGCCTTAGTTTTTTCAATGAGTCTTTTGTGTGGCACGGTGTCAAACGCTTTTTGAAAATCTAAATACACTACATATATATATATATATATATATATATATATATATATATATATATATATATAATATATATACAGGGTGTCCGAGAATTATCTGTACAAGTTTTGGCTGTTATTAAAAGTCAACCATGAGGTGTAGAAATTCCAGTGTTGTCCCATTTACAGAGAATCTCATTAAGTTTTTTCTGATACCAAGTTTTGACAAGTTTTTTAGAAATTCCAGTTTGTCCGAAAATTATCTGTACAATTTCATCTTTTAATAAAATTCTTGATAACACGTAAAATTCTTAAACAAGATTATTTAGAATCTGTATTTTCAAAAGTTTCTTTTATTAAGGTAACGTTGTTACAAACATTCGATATGTGCACCATCAGTGATTCGCAAAACATCCAATCGATAATCCAAATGTTGCCATGTACGCTGCAGCATATCCACATCAATTCGCTCAATAGCAGCTGTGATTCTTGCTTTTAAATCATCAATGTCTGTCACCCGCGTACAAAAATACAAAAAAGAAAAAACTTGTCAAAACTTGTTATCAGAAAAAATTTAATGAGTTTCTCTGTAAAATGGGACAACACTGGAATTTCTACACTTCATGGTTGACTTTTAATAACAGTCAAAAATTGCACAGATAATTCTCGGACACCCGGTATATAAACAATATATATATTATTAACAATATATATTATATATATATATATATATATATATATATATATATATATAATATATATATATATATATATATATATATATATATATATATATATATATATATACAATATAATATATATATATATATATATATATATATAACAATATATATATATATATATATATATAACATATATATATATATATATAACAATATATATATATATATATATATAGTCATGCGGGTTGCTTCTACAAAGCTTCAATTAATATTTAGGAGAAATCCAATGACAAGGAGGAATGTAAATGCCATGAAAAGTCTTCTTTAATGCGCAACGTTCGAGCAATACGCTCATCATCAGGCTAGATAATAACAATATGAAATTAGAATCAATAAATAAATGTGAACAAGACAAAATAATTTCTATAAAACCTATTCAGTAAAAGCAAATTTTAAAAAGACTAAAAGAAGAGGGTTAAATTCAAAATTATAAAAATTTACATATAAAATTAACAAGAAATTTAAAAAGCTATTTTTAAATTACATATAGTAAATTTGAAATTAGTACACTGGAATAATTAACACTAATACAATGGAATAATTAACACTACGAACCTTTCAATGCTGGTTCCGAGGCACGAGTAATTTAAAACAAAACAAAACAGGAAACAAACTATGAGTTGGGCGGTTGGGGAGTTATAAGTTGGGGAGGGTGGATTATAAAAAATTGGGGAGGGGAGGGAGTTAGGGGAGGGGGGATTATAAAAAATTTAGAGGGACAGCTGAGGAATCCACGTTTAGAGAAGGGGTCAATGTTTTAATATAAAGAGATTCCAAAATTCTAAGTGAGTTAGGACAAGAATTACAACCGAGAATTTTAAAATTATCTAAAGTGACATCAGTTTTGCATTTAATACTGTGTTCCCGAATACTAGAGGCTTCTTTTTTTATTTAAAATTTTACCTGTTCGGCAACTTATTCCCATATGCGAATAAAATCTAGCCCTGAGGGAGCGCACGGTGCTGCCAATGTAAGTACCAAGGAGACACCTTGGACAGGTAAATAAATATACAACACCGCTACGCAACGAATCAGGAGTTCGATCCTTCGCTGAGAAAAAGCTACCTAAAGACATTTTGTTAATATATAATGCGAAAATCAGTATGATAAAAAAATTTTCTAACAACTTTGTAAATTTAAGTTTAAATTCTTTATTCATGGGACCCATTTCAGGTACCAAGAAATATTTTATATCTTTAGGCACTGAAATACAGGGAAGTTGAGGGCTATAAACGTTATTTAAGAAAGATCTAATTAGTTTATCTACATATTGAACAGGAAAACTATTATTGGTAAAATATGATCTTAAATTATTAAATTCATCGTTAAGTAAGGTAAAACTAGAGGTCAAATTATATCCTCTGAACAAGAGAGTTTTAATACACGACATCTTATAGTTAAAATCAGTAAAACTAAAGAAATTCATGCCCAAACCAGTAAAAGTGGGTTTCCTGTAAACTGATGTAGTAATAGAACACATCTCCGTCCTATTTTAGCTTCGACTTACCTACCTTTCAATTGGCAAAATTTGTTGTTGGTCTCCTGTCACCTTTTGCGAAAAATGCTTATACTATAAATAACTCTTATGAATTTCAAAAAGATCTGCTGAGTGAGAATTTCGATTCAAAAAAGTTTTTTGTCAGTTTTGATGTAAAGTCGCTTTTCACGAATGTACCTGTATCAGAAACTATTGCCATTATTTTAGATAGGGTTTTTAGCTCTGTTGATAGTTTTCATGGTTTTCAAGGTCTTATTTAAGGAACTTTTAGAATTGGTTTTTAAGCAATGTTATTTTACTTTCAATAATAAGGTTTACCAACAAATTGATGGTGTTGGGATGGGATCACCCGTCGGACCTTTATCAGCTGATTTTTTATGACTCATTTAGAAAGTGTAATTTTTAGACAATCTCCCACCCATTGTAAACCAATTTTCTATCGACGCTTCGTTGATGACTCGATAGCTGTTTTTGATAATGCTGTACAAGCGCAACAATTTTTTAACTTCTTAAATTCTCTGCACCCCAATATAACTTATACAATGGAAACTGAGAATAATGGCTCCCTTCCCTTTTTTAGATCTTTTAATTTCGAAAAAAGGTGATTCTATTACTACATCAGTTTACAGGAAACCCACTTTTACTGGTTTGGGCATGAATTTCTTTAGTTTTACTGATTTTAACTATAAGATGTCGTGTATTAAAACTCTCTTGTTCAGAGGATATAATTTGACCTCTAGTTTTACCTTACTTAACGATGAATTTAATAATTTAAGATCATATTTTACCAATAATAGTTTTCCTGTTCAATATGTAGATAAACTAATTAGATCTTTCTTAAATAACGTTTATAGCCCTCAACTTCCCTGTATTTCAGTGCCTAAAGATATAAAATATTTCTTGGTACCTGAAATGGGTCCCATGAATAAAGAATTTAAACTTAAATTTACAAAGTTGTTAAGAAAATTTTTTTTATCATACTGATTTTCGCATTATATTTATTAACAAAATGTCTTTAGGTAGCTTTTTCTCAGCGAAGGAGATTTTATTCGCATATGGGAATAAGTTGCCGAACAGGTAAAATTTTAAATAAAAAAGAAGCCTCTAGTATTCGGGAACACAGTATTAAATGCAAAACTGATGTCACTTTAGATAATTTTAAAATTCTCGGTTGTAATTCTTGTCCTAACTCACTTAGAATTTTGGAATCTCTTTATATTAAAACATTGACCCCTTCTCTAAACGTGGATTCCTCAGCTGTCCCTCTAAATTTTTTATAATCCCCCCTCCCCTAACTCCCTCCCCCCTCCCCAATTTTTATAATCCACCCTCCCCAACTTATAACTCCCCAACGGCCCAACTCATAGTTTGTTTCCTGTTTTGTTTTGTTTTAAATTACTCGTGCCTCGGAACCAGCATTGAAAGGTTCGTAGTGTTAATTATTCCATTGTATTAGTGTTAATTATTCCAGTGTACTAATTTCAAATTTACTATATGTAATTTAAAAATAGCTTTTTAAATTTCTTGTTAATTTTATATGTAAATTTTTATAACTTTGAATTTAACCCTCTTCTTTTAGTCTTTTTAAAATTTGCTTTTACTGAATAGGTTTTATAGAAATTATTTTGTCTTGTTCACATTTATTTATTGATTCTAATTTCATATTGTTATTATCTAGCCTGATGATGAGCGTATTGCTCGAAACGTTGCGCATTAAAGAAGACTTTTCATGGCATTTACATTCCTCCTTGTCATTGGATTTCTCCTAAATATTATATATATATATATATATATATATATATATATATATATATATAGATAGTGTGGTGCGCACCTTTTTCAGTTGCACTTATTTCTTACGCGCGTGTTCGTTTATTTGATGATGACTGCCTATCCACTCGGATGGCCCTTTAATTTTTTTTATGCGTATTTTCCTCGGCTTACTGGAAGCCCACTTTGAATTTTAAACTTTCAATGTTAATTTACCCTCAGCTTACAAGAGAGGCCTATTGAAAGGTAACATAAAAACGACACACTCCCTCTTATAAAGTTTATTCAATTTCACTCCAATTAGTACATACATTCAAAGAAATAAGCTGATGTATGATTACAAATTTTGTCAAAAAAAGAAAAAATCAAATTGTTCATTTAAAGAAAATGTTTACAAATATTTAAGTCTCAAAAAATCCTTTATATAGAGGGGTTTTTTATTTGCGTGTAACAAAAAAGAAACCAGCATTAAATTCAAATTTCGTAATCTAAGATGTTGGAAAAATGGTTTACTTACGAAAAATTTGGAAAGTTACTCTCGACAGTTCTGCGCGACTTCCGTAGATTTATTTCCAGAACAAAACAAAAAAAAGTCCGTCAAATAAATTAGATTTCCTCTCAAAATAACTGAATAGTCATGCACTAACTTACGGGGTTTCCACTGGAACCAACTTCAACACAAGATATTGACGCTTCCCTGAGGAAACCTAATAGGTCGCAAACTTACAGTTTAACATTTAATTTGAACAAAATTAAATTAATTGAAATTTCACAAAATTCTTTGTCTGTCGTCTAACATTAATTAAGATCTTCCCACTAAGTTCTTTTTTTTTTCCCGGTCGCTAACAATAAAGTTCTTATACACAAGTTCGCGTAAACAAAAGCAATTCAAATTTTAAGTACAATCGTGAGACAGTTTTAACTCAACTTAGGAATTTTCAGCCACACCACAGAGTTTAAAGAGTTATTCTTTCAAGCCACTGTTAACTGTCGAGGACTGGAACATACAACTGACTTAAAAATCTAAAATACACCTTAAAATTCCAAGGACTCCGCCTTTCAATATTCTGAATGACCTATCAAAACATTTTCAATACATAAGGTTGTCCCTACGAAAGATTTCATCCATACATAAGGAAAGAAGGAGCTGTTCTCTTTCCTTACTGGGTGTTCCCTGAATCATTGTCCTTTGATTGGACATTGACATTCCCTCCCAAGCAAGGCTCCTCCTTGTCCTTAAAATAGAGTTCTTCCTTCGAAGCCACTTGGTTTCCCAAATTTATGACCAACGTCATGGTGCAATTTAACAAGTGGATTCGAAGTCTGTCTCACAAAAGTTTAGCCACGAAGGGAAGGAAAAACCAACTATTTTACTTCTGAACCCGGCCAGCTTGTTTTCCCTTCTCTTTGCGTTCAGGGTCGAGGTTCGACCCGGCCATAAATCTCGGCCACAAGGCTGTTCGGGTTTATACCATTCTCCTGAGAACACAAAAATAAAAATCGAACGAACGTTAAACAATCTGAAACATTTTCATTTATTTATTTATTATTAACCATAACCCAAACCACCTTGCTTTAGAGATCTAAACAACAAAATCTTAAAATTAAAATTTCTGCTCTTATTCTCGCAAGAGATTTCGGCATGCAAATTTACCGTCACAACATCCCTCCCCTCCTTTAATTTTGCACTCCGGTGCAAACTTTCTTAACTAGGGTCGAGTATCATCACTTTATTCACAATTTTCACTACTTTTTATTTTATTTATTTGTCCCCTTTATTGGGACACTAACACTGGCACATTTAGTTTTAATCGTTCTCGGTTTCTTCGTAATGTACTCGAGGTCTGGGCCTAAGAGCATACGGACGCTCAAACGGTGGCCCTGTGAAAGCAGCCTGTCTGCTTTGTCCAGGGGACCCTATTCCCCCAAGGTTCTCGCGAGGAAGTAGTTCGGAGGCACCAGGCGGTTCCTGTCCGCCACTCGGTCCTGCCAGTGGGCAGGAAGTGCACTCCGGTTCACCTCCACTCGTCGATGTTTCTCCGTTTCCTCGGCGAAGCTCTCCTGGAGGAAGTAGTTCGGAAGCGCCCAGCGGTTCCTCTTCCGCCACTCGGTCCTGCCAGTGGGCAGGAAGCGCACTCCGGTTCACTTCCCCGTGTCGATGTTTCTCCGGTGCCGAGGGCGAATCTCCAGAGAGGAGGGGCGGTGACCCTTCCCCCATCTCATCCCCTGCGCCATCCGCCCGGCGTTGTCGCTCGACGTCCCGTGGGGCATCGATGCTGCGGCGGTTGCGGTCCCGATGGATCACTATCTGATGTCCAGTGATCATGTGACGCAGGAGATGAGTGACTGGAGTCTTCTGTTCGATGATGATGTATGGACCCTCGTACCGGGGCTCCAACTTGCCTCTGCCTGGTCGTGGGTAATCAATGTACACCAAGTCGTGGGTAGATTTCGCTCAGACTCCTCCTTCGGTCTTCAGCGTATTCCTCTGGGTTGTACAGGGTCAGGCACGCTTCCTGTGGCATGCGGAATAGCTTCGAAGGTACATTTGGGGGTCGCCCGTACATCAAGAAGAATGGAGAATACCCCGTGGCTCGGTGCACTCGGATGTTCAGGGACAATTCCACGGTGTCGAGGATTTTATCCCAGTCTCGTCCAGTTTCTTCACAAAGTATTCGGAGTTTGATGCATAGCTCTTTGTTCAGACGTTCAATTTTCCCGTTGCTTTGGGGATGGTATGCGGCAGTCCGTTGGTGTTGTACTTCCCAAACCCGGAAGAGCTCCGGCAAGGTAGAGTTCCAAAATTCCTTGCCTTGGTCGGATACTACTGCGGAAGGGGTGCCCAGTTTGCACAATATTAAACGATGGAACTTGTCCGCCACCTCCAGGGCCGTCTTATCTTTTATTGCTGCCAGGATGGTAAACTTGCTAAAACTGTCCACACAGGTGAGGATATAATTGCCCCCTTTCCCAGTCGGAGGAAGGGGGCCAACTAAGTCCACGTGCAGAAGTTCCCAAGGACTGTAGCCTCGCACACAAGGCATTGTTTCCACAGTCTCTTTCCGCGTCTGTTTGTTCCGCGCGCACGTGTCGCACTTTTGGACCACCTGCCGTACTTGTTGAACCATGCCTAGCCAAAAATAGAGGTCCCGCAGGATTTCTGTAGTCCCCGCAGCTCCAGGATGAATGCTCCCAACGTCCGTGTGTGCGTTCCAAACGAGCTGCTCTCTCAACTTTTTAGGAACTACGATGACCTCTCTCCCGTTCACATCGATATAACCCAGCACGTTTCTCACGAGTTTGAATCTCGACGGCGGGATGGGTTTGGATACGGGCCAGCTGAAAGCCTTCCTTTCTTCGATGGCTGTTCGAATTGCCGCTATCTCAACGTTCTTCTGCTGGCGTTTGCTGATTACCCTGCGATCAATGATCGCTTTTTCGCATATCGCGTTCACAAACTCCTTAGTCACTTCAGGCGGGCGGGACAACCAATCAGCCACTCTGTTGAGTTTGCCCTTCACGTACTCGATAAGAACGTCGTAGTCTTGTAGTGTCATAACCCAACGTGCTAGTCTTCCATTGGGATCTCGGTGTCCTTCCCTCAGAAGCCACTTCAACGGCTTATGGTCCGACGGACGATGACTCTCTGACTAAATATAAAGGGGCGAGCCTTCTTCAATGAAAATACGATTGCAAGCAGCTCCTTCTCGTAGGTGGAATAATTCAGTTCTGCGCCCGTCAGTGTTCTGGAGAGAAATAGGATTGGTTTTTCGATTCCTTCCTGCTCCTGCTCGAGTACTCCCCCGATGGCTACTTGACTCGCGTCCATCTTCAAAATGAAATCCTGCTCAAAATTTGGGTACGCCAGTATGATGTCAGTGGTCAGAGTATCTTTGAGTGATTACCAGGCGGTCTCTTGCGGAGTGTCCCATCTCTAAGATTCCTTGGTGGACACTTCATTAAGAGGGCGCGCAATCTGACTGAATCCCTTTATAAATTTCCGGTAGTACGAGGCAAGGCCTAAAAATTGCTTCAATTCCGTTTTGTTAGTTGGCCTCTGAGAGTTTTTAATGCCTCTACTTTGGATTCCTGTGGCTTCACCCCGTTCCTGGTGACCACGTGGCCCAGATACTCCACCTGAGATTGTAATAATTGACCTTTTTTCTAACTTTACCTTTAAGTTGGCGGTGTGTAGGCTATCCAAGGCTCGTCGTACCCTTCCGTCATGTTCTTCTAAGGACCTTCCAAGAACAATGAGGTCATCCAGGTAAATCAGCACTTCCTTATCCAGTTGCTCCCAAAAAATAAAATTCATTGTTTGGAACACTGCTGGACTATTGGACAACCCAAACGGGACCATCCTGAACTCGAAATGACCGCTTCCGTTGAGAAGGCAGTTTTCGAGATGCTGTCGTCGTGAATGGCCAGCTGCCAATATCCCGAACGTAAATACATGCTCGAGAAATAATGAGTCCCGTGCAGCTTGGCCAAGGTTTCGTCAATGATGGGTAGTGGATATTTGTCCTTGATGCAGATGGTGTTCAAAGGTCTATAGTCTCCACAGAGCCTCGGGACCCCACACTTCTTTTCCACAATTACTAAGGGAATCGACCAGGGGGGAACGGGTATGCTGTATCACTCATTGATCCAGCATTTCGGCTATTTGTCTCTTGACCTCCTCCTCTGCGCAATAGGTATCCTGTAGGGACGCCTAAATATGGGAGGATGATCCTGTGTTTCCAACTTCATAGGCATCAGATCATTATAACCCAACGGCTCGCCATCCGTGAGAAGACATCCAAATAATCCTTTAGCCATTCTTCGACGGTTTTCTTCTCTTCGTCGGAGAATGATTCTAGCCGAGAACAGGACTTGAGGCGTGTCACTCGTTCTTCGAAGTCCTTCTTCGACGCTTGACTTCCTTTCACCGTGACATTTGTTCCAATTTGGGGTGAGCGTCGACGGGCGTGTCGACCACCCTCCTTATTATCCTCTGCCTCCGTCACTAGGCCCACGACGTCTCCTTGGTCGCCAAGGTATTCTTCGTCACTTTGATTGATCATCAGTAACCTTATTTTCCCTTTTGGGATCCTGCTCGGCAACATTTTCAAATTCCCCCTAGCCTCACTGCACTCCCGTGCAGCGGAGAATAGACGTCCAGGGAGCTACGTCCCCGGGTTTCATTCTGACTCCCATCGTGAGAATTACGACGGCTACCTTTTGTTCTTCGTGTGGAATTGCCTCTATGAAGTCACCCTCGCACCTTCTTCTGTCTACTCCCTTTCTTGTATGGTTACTGTTTCATTCAGCTTAACTGTCCTCTTCCGGTGGTCTATCTTGCTTCGTAAATTTCTGAGAACGGTACACCTAATCTTAAGTCCTGCGGGGCTTCTGGTACTATTAAAGCACACACAAAAAATTCCTCCAACCCAATCCCGATAGTTAAACGAAGTTCTCCTTTACAAGGGTAGACGGGTCCAGTAAAACTTCGCACCGAGATGTCGGCGGCTTTCAAAGGCGGACTCCACCATCGACCAGCGCGGTGAAAGTTTATCGAGCGACGAATACTGGTAGGGTGATCAGTCTAACCGGCGATTCGCCGCTATTTCGACTGCGGCTACCTGGGAGACTTCTCCTCCGGTCCGCTTGAAAATTTCGCCTAGGGCACGATTTGGCCCAGTGCCCCACTTGCTTGCAGACCCAGCATTGATCCCGGCTGATTTCTTCTTTGGTTTCTCTCTTCTACTCACTAAAATATTTGAAACAATAGTTAAGAAAAAAATCTATGATGTTTTGGAAACTCAGAAAAATTAAATGATAACGAACATGGATTTCGGTCAGGTAGATCATGCCTATCACAACTAATGGAACGCGACAACAACATCATTGATACATTTGAAAGTAATGAAACTATAATGTAACATACACAGACTTTGCCAAAGCGTTCGACAAGTGTGACCATGGAATCATAATACATAAACTGAAATATATGGGAATAACAGGAAAAGTAGGGAAATGGATATATAATTTCCTTAGTGAGCTGCGACAAGTCGTTACATTACAAGGAATATCTTCATCAGAATCAGAGGTCCTCGGCTCAGTATCACGATAAACAGTATTAGCTCCACTACTCTTCATAATCATGCTAGCTGCATAGATGAGGACGTTACCAGAGGCATTACAGTAACATCCTTTGCCGATGACACAAGATCATAGAAAAATAAGAAACCCAGAGGACATAGGATCTCTACAAACAGACATGAACAGAATCTACAAGTGGACGGAAGACAGCAATATGAAGTGTAACACTGAGAAATTTCAATTGTCACCGTACAGAAAAAGGGAGGACCTAAAATCCATGGAATGCTATACCCCAAATGGACACGAAATTTGGAGAAATTCTAAAGCAAAAGATTTAGGAGTTGTAATGACCGATGATGCGGAATTTGAAACAAAATAAGATTGCAGTAAACATAGCAAAGATAATAACTGGGCAGATACTGAGAACCTTTAAACGAAGGGATAGGAATATAATGATTCCTCTACTGAAAACACTGATCATACCCAAATTGGAATACTGCTCAGTCCTAACATGACCATATAAAAAGAAGACATTAGATAGCTAGAAGGGATTCAGAGAAGCTCCACAGCCAAGATCAAAGGTTGCAAATAACTAAATTACTGGAAGAGGAATTAAACCTATATTCACTGAAAAGGAGAGGGGAGATACACCATTATTTACACTTGGAAAATAATGATGAAACTAGCCCCTAATCTTACTCTGTACCCTATAACTTCCCAAACAACAGTGGAAAGTAGAAAAGGAAAACTGTGTCGTGTTCCCAAATTGAGGCTAGACAGGGAACATCCTTAACCCTGAAAGAAAATAGTTTTGTTGTGAGAGGACCAAGATTGTTAATCAGCTACCCAAAGAACTAAGAAACATGAATGGTGTTGCGGCGTATATCTTCAAAAGGAGATTAGACGCCTGGCACAGAACAGTCCCCGATGAGCCGGGCGTGCCTGGCTATGTGAGGTGGAGAGTACAAGAAACTCACTCTCTACTTTCATCAGGCCAACTCGTGAGGAAGGGGCGAAAGCTTGTCCTTCGTAAAATGAGGAGTCAGTCATTGCACGGAACATTTGAAAGGTTGAAAGGAAAGGTACATGTGTATATATATACACTACGATGTCATATACATGGGTTCCACTCGTTCAACTGCTACCCAAAGTATTGTACATAAACACAGAAGTGAGTGAATGAACTTATAAAACTTTTATTTATAGAAATTTAAGAAATTTATTTGAGCAAATATGATAACATTAATGGTTGAATAATTGTTTTGGAACAAAGTAGCTTACATGACTGTGTATATATATATATATATATATATGAGCGTAGATAAGCGTAAGCAAAAAAGCATGTGCTTATACATTGAATTGGAAATTCATGAGATTTTAAATAAAGTTCTCAAGAAATCATTTATCGTTATAATAATCTATTATGATTATAAGATGGAAAAGGATAATATTAATTATTATAAGTTGTAAAATACACTACTTCGTCCCAATACTATGTGTTTCTATCCTGTGCTCGGAATAAAAGTGGATTTTTCATCTCAGTTCATTGAATAACTATTGACTTCTACCCTAAATTCCTAATTTTTAGTGCACCAGAGACCATTTACAGGAATCTGTATTTAATTTTCTCCTGCAGCAGTGGAAGGGAGGACAGCCCACTTCCACATCTTCCCACAGCTCCGTGCTTCACCCCTCGGTGCTTACACATTAAAAGGGCTAGCTACGCTCAATAGGAATATATAGACAAGAGATACGACTCTCAACATTTATTGGCCAAGCGTTTCGGTCCACTCAGGGGCCATCTTCAGTGACTACATGAAAGCATCTAAAGACAATCAAAAATATAACTAAAGTAAATACAAATGTCGGAAAATTCACTATACAAAATAAAACCTAATACAATAAGCAAATAGTTAAAAAATCGCTTAAAATTTTTTTTCTGGAATAGTAAGAGAATAAAACAATAAAAGTAAAACCCATTAAAAATAATAAAAAAAATTAAAATTAAAATTAAAATTTTTTTTAAATTTAAAAAATTTAAAAAAAAGTAAAAAAAAAGACAAACCTGAATGGTAAGAGTTGCAAATAAACTGGAGAGAAAAGAGGAAAGGAGAAAGAACTTAAGTTATTACGTTGTATTGAAAAGGTGTTAGTTGGTTGATTAGGAAGCAAGTAATTTTATCGAGGAAAGGCTATTGTTTAATTCTGGGTTTAACTTCTTGATAAAAAGGGATTCTAAAATTTTGAGATCAAGAGAATTAAAAGCAGACGACAGAATCGTAAAAGAGTCCTGGGAGCACGGGTGGTCATGGGTCTCTGAATGATGCCAGATATCAAAGGATTCAGGAGTGGAAAGAGGGCGAGAAGTTCGATAAGAAAAACCCAACTGCTTCGAAATCCTAAGTTTTAACTGCAGGGCAGTCTGCCCTACATAGCGACTTTGGCAGGTCGCACATGTATATAAATAAATAACAAAGGATCTCAAAAGCACGGGGAGGTGATCTTTATGGCGAAAAAAAGATTGCAAAGAATTAGGATTGGAATTGATAATTATGAAGTCGCATTGAGGGAAGTGTCTGTCCAAAATAGAGTGGACATCTTTTAAGTTGAAAAGTTAGTTGGTCTAAAAAAGGAAGCTTAAGATAAACCTTCTGTTTCGGAACCGTGGACTGAAGTATTTTGAGTGAATATAAGTTATTTAAAATTTTGAAATTAAAGTCTCAGTAGTCGAAGTGCAATAACAATTATAGTTAAAAATTCTCTTAAGATACCGCATTTCTAAATTAAATGAAGACCAACTAGAACAGAGGTGATAGGCTCTAAATAATATATATATATATATATATATATATATATATATATATATATATATATATATATATATGGTAACTAGCTAACTAATTTTTAGGTAATGCAGATAGGAATGTGTGATACAAAAGCATTGAGGAATTAACCGAGCTGATAAAATTCGTATATTGTACTACATTTACAGTATATATCTGTATAAGTGCGGCCTCCTCATTTCTGTCACTATGTAGATGTTAGGAATCGTAAAATAGTTTGGTGTGACTCCTGCTTCAGAGGAAAGATTAGAGGATTTAGGACTGCTTTGAAAGAAGTTGTAATAAACAGGTGTGGGCTCGCCCCGGTTTGTTGCATAAACCGACCAGAATTTGCAGAGAATGCAACTTTCAGGCTTGATTAAATAATCATCTCTGGGAAGCGACCGTGTAGTGAAAGATCTTTATTGCACGAACAATTATTATTGAAGATACGTATTCAATTACTTTAGTGGTATTGCTCATTACACATGAAACACTGCAATATTTTTAGCCAACAAGTTTTGTTCAACAATCCTCATATATGGACGCAAGCAAATCACCATAATCCTTTTTTCTCCAAAAGATGTTCTAATTGAACTATACAATATGCGTGAGGGATAAAAGGTTAAAGTATGTAAAAACAACTCGTTTGATCAGAATCTGAGAAGAGAATTAGTGTCACAATGGTTGAATGGAAAAATTAACTTGTATGTCTATTTGCTCGCAGCTCTGTTCTTTAATGTGTATAATATTGATGGAATAACTGTTTCGAGACAAAAGTTCATTAAATGTATAGTATAGCTAATACGAGGTTAAATACCAGAGTATACCCTGTAAAACTCGCTAGGTAGTCGTTTTCTATTAATTGGATATATTAAGAAAGTTTTTTTGACACAAACCTACTTATCTCGTTTTATATGAAAATGAAAATGAAAAGGTTTATTGGCAGACTATAGTCCATATGACAAATATTATTACTACAATGACAGTTCACATACTAAGGATAAAAATATACACAATAGATTAGAAATAATACAGTAATGTCTTAAGTGGAGCTCCAGAAAAACGTTTTCGTATCAAGAATTCCATAGCTTAGAGGACAAACGGCAGGACTCATGGATAGCTTGGATAATCGGGTTGGTTGATTTTTTAATTCTTTGCATATATATATACACACACAGTATATAGTTGTGTGTGTGTGTGTGTGTGTGTGTGTGTGTGTGTGTGTGTGTGTCTACATTATATATTGTTAATGGTATGATGATGTTGATAAGCTTAATAGGACCATAGGATTTGAACTAGAATCATAAAATAGCATAATGTTCGCATGATCGCTATTTTCCCTTATGAGATAGAAGGAATTCATAGTCTTAGTTACCTAAGCTGAGTAAAAAGAATTATGATCGAAATAAAATAAAAACTGAAACATGTAACAATAACAACAACTAGTCATCAGAAACAATAAATTAAACAGAACAGAAGCATGCCGACGTTAAAAGATTGAGTTGCCAACTGTTTTTTATTGTGAAGGAAATCAAATGTTTAACTTAAATAATCGTGTACATATATAATAACAATAATAAAATAATAATAATGTTTAAGCGTATATTTAGAAAACGGCTGAATGTTTGATTTAGTGCTAACATTTCTTTAAATCTTTCTGTATACCTGAGAACAACAATTTATCTGGCTGAACAATATGACAGCGAAGGAAGACGTATAGATACTTGGACTTATGCAATCTAAATTACAAGTATGCGCGTTTTAAAAATGTCTGAAATATATATATATATATATATATATATATATATATATATATATATATTATACTGTGTATAGCTATGATAATAATGATAATATTTACTGATCCTGATGATTGTTAGCTTGTTACTATACGAATGGATTGAAATATATAAGCTTCTCCTAAGATTAGATAAATAAAATTTAAATTAATTTAGTTACTATTTCTGGATCTATTTCGTAATACAAATATTAGAACAAAGCAAAATTTGTTTATGAGTTAACCGTATTTATTCTAATTTTATTTTGCGTGGTATCGGTATTAATATATTAAACTGAAACGATGAACCTGCATTCAGCTGGCAAAAAATTATTTTTAAGGTTTTCTGCTGTATTTTTTGAGACCTTACAAGTCTTCAAATAGGTCAATTAGGTATGTTGTCTATTATGGAATTTTATTTTAAGTTTTTTTTTTCTATTTAAGCCAAAATAAGCTCCAATATTCAGATTGCAAGGTTCGTTTGTCAAGATCATGTTGCCATAAGGCCACGGTCGGCGTTAAACAAAATCTTTGCAATTTGTCAAACACTACAGTTCTTCTTATATACATAATATATACAGGTTGTTTTCAATTACTAGTATTATATATATATATATATATATATAATAGAGAATGATGCGCTAGAGTGCATCTTCTGCCGAACGCTTCCAGAGAGAAAAACTAACGGGATCTGCGAACCGAACACGGCGGAACGCGCCGGAACGCTGCGTAAAATGAACCATGAAATTTTTTTTCCTACTCAACTCAACATCTCGTCAGGGAATGTTTGTTTGTTTTTGTTTGTTTTTGTTTTAAACCTAGAAATATCTCGCATGAAAGAACGTGAAACCTCATAAAGGAACTCCAGGAGGAAATTCTCAAATTGATCCAATTTCCTCGGGCCAAATGCCATCATACTCCTGGGTTTTTTCTTCAGAAAGGTAAAAGATTGGCGGGTTTTTTCCGCATATACCTATATACATATACCTATACATTTTTAATGGCTGAACCCTCAAACAGTAATGCCGCGTTTGCAGCTGGAACAGAAAATCAAAATCATTGAGTGGTTTCATATGACAAATTCTGTGACGCAGGTGCAGAGGAACTTTTGCATAGAATATTGACGCAGAGATCCACCCGATAGGAAAAATAATATCACGAATTGTTAAAAAAATGTAAACAAAAGAAAATGTAAGCAATCAACATAAGGGTAATTATTGGTGGGCGACGATCCACGAGAACTGTGCAACATGTAACTATGGTTCATGAAATTATTACGCGCGCAGTTCGCAGAAGTCAATTCGACGTTTGTCAGCAGAAATAGGTATTTCACGAACATCTGTGCATCGTATACTTCGTACCGAATTAAATGTTTTTCCCTACAGAATTTAGTCACAAGCTTCACTCACTAATGTTCAAAAACAAAAAATTTAGGGAATTTGCAACATAAATGTCAGCAAAGCTAAAAGAAGATCCTGAGTTTTTAAAACACAACCACTTCACTGACGAGTGTTATATACATGTCTAGGGAGATTAATAAACAAAACTTTCGTTACTGGGGAAGTTATGCTGGCGCTCCAATAGAGCTTCCACGTACTATTGCTCACTCAACATTTGGGTCGCTGTTGTTGTTGGTTAGCCGATCAGCCCATCCTGATCGAGCAAGCCGGCGGCACGCAGGTAACCGATCGTCCTCTCCGGAGTGGACCAGAGGTTCAGCGCACTAGTGATGTTGTGTTGTGTTCTATTTTGTGCCATACCGGTACAGTAGGGTGTGTCAATTTGGGAGGTGAAAATTAATTTTTGCCAATTCCTTCACTGAGGGGTTTTAAAAATATGTTTTTGGATGTGAAGAATTCAAATCTGCTATTATTTTGTGATTGCTCAAAACTTAGCTTGGTAAATCTACGTTTGATTAAAAAGCACATAAATTGCTCTCGGAAAACAACATTTATTAATTTTAGCTTCTCAAAATGTCAGGTAATGCTATAAAAATTTTAGTTTCTCTGCATAAAACATATCCTAGTAATCATAAAACATATCCTTGTAATCATAAAACAACATTAGAAAGTAATGACATCAGTAAAAAAAAATATTTAAACAAGTTTCATCAAGTCTTGCTTTGATTCGTTCTTGGACATCAGCCGCCGACTTGCTTCTTGGCCTCTGATATAGCCCTCACGTTTCTCATGTGCATACACCCTACCTGCTGCCTCTGTGACTTGTTTCACACACCTCTCTATTGACTGAGCATGACAGGGCCACTGTGGAACTTGCATAGGCTTGTCAAAGAACTTCTTTACTTCCGCTGTAGTCAGTTTACATGTCAAAGGAGGTTCAAATACCCCGTCAGACCAGTCTGTCAGCTCCAACACGGAAGAAGCACTGGGGTTGATGGAAGGTGTCTTCCTGGGACGTACAGAAAGATCTCCAAGTGTGTCATCATCTCCACCCCTCATGTCAACAATCTTTTGGACACCAGCTCTCCTCTCCTCACTGTCATCTGAGCACAAGAGTGTCTGGATTATCATTTCGCTGAATGCATACCATGCTGAGCGCTTGATGGTTGGCAAAACAGCATACACTACAGCCTTCTTTGCAGCCTAACTAGCCGCAGCTGAAACAAGATGTGGCGTGGGCCTTCCACCCAAGAGTGTTTTACTTTGATGTTGAACCAACAGGGGTAGTACACATTAACAATGTATTCCACTATCAGTCTTAAGTTGTTGAGGGTTTTGCCTTTAAGGCCATGTTTTGAAACCCATATGCGACAAAGCCTGTTTGCTGTTGTCAACCACCTTGAATGGCTCACTGGACCAATTTCAAGAAGGGCCAGATCTGTGGGAAGTTCTCCTGTCCTTATGGCTTGTGTGATCCTATACCCGTACGCTTGATCAGTAGAGAGATCCTTTACGACATTGTCACTCAGTGAAGTAAGAGGCTCTCCAATTGAGAGTTTGGTGAATGAAGGATCAATTTCAAGTTCGGTTGCAGTGTCTAGCATCTTGCCAATGTTACCTGTCCACTTGTTGTTAGACAAGGTCTTCCCATCCAGTGCTGTGATCAAGTGTCGCAGGGGTAACTCGTTAGTGTGGAGGGCACAAACCAACCAGATCAGTTTACGGCAAAGCTTGACCTCTACTCAATGCATGGAACCACCCTCCCAGCCAGTGTTAACATTTGTAGAATCACCTCCAATGGCCTGCAGGCTTTTATCAATGCCCTTCTTCATGAAATCTACAAGATTATCAGCATAACTTCAGCAGGTTTTTTTTCTCGTTGAGCCTTTCTCAGGAGTGAAGTGGTAGAGATATCTTCCACCTGGCTCACTGCACACAGAATAATGCTCTTCTTTGATGATGCTAGGGAACTGACGATCTGAATTGTCTGCTTTCAGCATAACTTTAGTTGTATCTTGACGGCCGTCAAAGAAGATGCAGTCAATTTCACCCTTCTTACAAAGATCATCAAATTCCTGATCCAGGGATCTCATAACTTTTTTCTTGGGCCCTCTTGACTTTATTGTGATCAACTACAAGTCTCTTGTCTTCTTCAGTGATCAAGCCAGCATCCATAAAGGCAGCAGTGTGATGGCAGCTGTGGCACGCAGGCCAACACCATATCTAATGCTATGCATAGCAACATTAGGTATTTCTAATGTGTTGTACTCTGGCTTTTTTATTGGAAGTTGAAGACGTGCTTGGTATTTCTAATGTCACTTCATAACTTCCATCCCTTCCATCTTGAGCATCAGCTATTTGTTCTTCATTTTCATCATCAGAGAAAATTATTTCATTTGATGGCATTGAAACATCCTGCTTACTTGTCTGCTTATATTCAGCAAGCCTTCTTCTTTCGTCTTCTTGCCGCTTCTGCTTTTTGACTTGTCTGTTGTGCTCAGGTTGATCTGGCAAGCCAATCTGATGTGGTCCAATAGAACCAGACTTGTCTCTCTGACCTTTAATGAAAGCAAGTTCCTTCACAGGGATCTTCATCTCCCTAGGGCATGTACAGTTAATGTGAGTTTCGTTTTTGCAACCAGCATCTGCAAGGCAGCCAAATTCAGAGCAGAGAACAATTTTACACTTGCAACTGAGGATGTCAAAAAGCTTGTCAAGTTTTGCAATGAAAGCCTCTTTGACATGTAGCTTTCCTCTCCCAAGATATATGTTTTTGGCATGCTCCCAGCTCTCTTGGATCTTGTTTAAGATTGTGACTCGTGAATTTACAACGGGGGCTACAAAAGAACTGTTTGCTCGCTCCCACTTTTCAAGCACTTTAGGGTAAATGTCCTTTGCAAGACTGGCTGCAAGGTAGTTTCTCACATCCTCACCACTTTGTTCTCTTAGCAGTAGCCCATATTTCAGAACGTCTCGCAGAGTTGGGAGTTCAGAGGGCAACAACTCTCTACCAGTTCCAATTAGGTTGCTCATATGTGTGAATGTCCCCAGTCTTGTCCTCCTTTTAGAAGCCATTGTAAGTCAATTCCCACTGGTTAGGATGGTAGCACTGACGGACAAGTAATCTTCAGCACACTGATGAATATGTTTCAACCTGTGAAATAAGCAAAAACAGCAGTGCATTATATAGTATACACTGTAGGGTGCTTTTAAAAACTGAAAGTGTGAATTTCGGGTCACGGAACCCCGCAAATGATGAGGTTCCGGGAGCAAATAAAGCACATGATTGTTTTGGAAAATCATCAAATATTTAGAGGTTACCCAAAGACCCCAAAGTTTTACCCATATGCTCATTTATTTATGCGCCCTTTTTAAGTCACTTCTAGTGTTTATTAACCCATTGATACACAGCGTCCCCAAAATTAGAAATTGCATTTGTCAATTGCGTTCTGATAATCCATATTTCTTTACTTCAGTATACCAACAAATGAATTTTCTTTAATTCTAAATCGTTTTCTCTTAATTACTCACGTCTTTCGTGCATTTACGTAATGGTGGCCAAGAAGCATCACAGTTCTCAGAACGGTAAGTGTTATTTAAATAATTCATATATTTCAAACGTTTTTTTTACTTAGCACTGTAATGGATGGTATTATGAATTGTTTGTAAGTATAATGACTTGTTTTACCGGCAATATTTTTGTTTCCAAAAATAGTTATAAGGTTTAATTTTTATGCGTATAAAATTTTGGACGCTCTCTGCTTCAGCGTATTGCAATCATCTTTTTTCGCATCGTCTGAGTGAAATAGTGTAGTGTACCGTAGATTATTTTAAATTTATATATGGATTGGATATACTGTAAATGGTTATGTATGCATGATTTCGCAAAATTATTATAATTTTAATACATATTGTGTTCATGGGTTATCAGCCAATCATTGTTTGAACACAGATTACGGTTACAAAGAGGGTGGCTTATTTCTACACATTTTCCTGAGGTACTTTATCCATGAATGGGTTAAATTAACTTACCAATTTCACTGTTTTGTCGTCTTATTCACAGATAACTAGTGAACGATGGCGGCATGTACAAGATCGAAGAAATCAATCTGGCTTGTGGGGTCATCAAGTCCTACTATTGCCGGTCAGCAATTACCTTCAAGAGGTGATGTATTGAAGTACCTTTTCCATCTCCCCAATGAAGAGAAGAAATCCTAAGCTGAGAGTGTGTCCTCGACATCACAAGCCATCATTGAAATCTGGGTGACAGAAGGTTTACCGACGAAACATCCACACAACGTCAAGAAGCACGTCCGGAAATTGCATGACGAATGGCAGGGTTTGAAGAAGAGAATTTCGCGGAAAACGAAGACCAATTTGGACAACCAGGCTGCGTTCAGGTCAAGCTTGAACAACCTTTTCGACATTGGTCACCAAAATGCCCTAAATCTTATCAAAATTCAGGAAGACAAGGACTTCCTGCTTGCTCAAAGGGAGGAGGGTCGGAGAGGAAGGATTGGAAATGTCGACAAGAAGATTGCCAAAAAGTCGCAAGGGCCCAAGAAAGAACTGCTCAGGAATTGAAGCGGAAAGACAGGCATGTGCAGGAAATGGAAGAAATCTCTGCTACCGTTGTTATGGAAACCTCATCATCAGCGTCATCAAGTGAGGAAACAAGTCCCGAAAGAAAGCCAGTTACATCGTCGGCTCCAAAACATCGCCGTGGGACGACGGCAATCAGTTCGGAGGTCGCTGCGGCATTGGACCGCACGCGGATGAGCGACAGGGCAGCTGCTCGTGTTCTCATCCCCTTTGGCATGCAAATGGGTCAGGACATAAGTGAGATGTGCCTCAGTCCAAGTGCTATTCGGGCCAGCAGATCCAGGTACAGATCAGCCCACGAAGCAGAGGTGAGAGCTTCCTACAAGCCTGAATGCCCTCTTGTTCTTCACTGGGATGGAAAACTTATGGCAGACTTAATGGGAAGAGACAAAATCGACCGTTTAGCCATCTTAGTTACCGGGGATGGGATGAGCAAGATTCTAGCCATTCCCAAACTCCCAGACTCCAAGGCAGAAAGGACAGCAATCGTCATCATCGAAACCATCGAAAACTGGGATCTTGGCCAGAAGATCAAAGCTCTTTGCTTTGACACGACAGCCACCAACACCGGCATCCATGGAGGAGTGTGTGCGAGTAGAGCAGGCTCTCGGGCGTGAACTGATTTACTTTGCGTGTCGATATCACGTGCTGGAACTGCTGCTTGAAGCAGTATTTTCTTTCCTTGTTGGAGACCTTTCCAAAGGACCTGAGATTACGATTTTCCAGAGCTTCCGTAATGTTTGGCCGCAACTGAAATTGAATGAATACTCCACTGCCGCGGACCAAGAGGACACGGCTGCAGTGATCAGTCCCTGGGCCGAGAAGATGATTCATGAAGCAAATGACCTTCTGAAAGTGAAGCATCCCAGAGATGACTACAAAGAGCTTCTTGAACTTGTAGTCATTTTCTTGGGAGGAGTACCTCACGGACGTCGGAGTCCTGTGTTCATGGCTCCAGGGGCTTTGCACCGAGCACGGTGGATGGCGCGTGGAATTTACTCTTTCAAGATTTGGATGTTCAGATACCAGTTCACGATGCACATGAACCAATGTCCTTCAACATCTCGTGGAGCAAGTAGCAGTGACCGCCTGATTTCTGGGTTGCGGGACTTCTGTCTCTTCGTTGCTCAAGATTACGTCCTTCCGTGGTTTTCAGCAAGAGAAGCAGCAAGCGCTCCACGAAGCGACTTAGCCCTCCTTCAAAAGTTGCAAAACACCAACGCCGCTGGGTACAAGAGTTTTAATCGGCATCTCTGGTACCTCAATGAGGTAAACGTGGGCCTTGCACTATTCGATCCTGCAGTCGATGATGATGAGAAGCGGAAAATGGTAGAGAATATGAATTCCGTTGAAGGGTCAGAAGCTCCCCCCCGACGAGTCTGGATTCCAGATCCAAGAGGAAAGACCCTGGCAGACTTTTGCTCTTCCAATACGTACAATCTGTTCACCCTTCTAGATCTTCCGGTCGATTTCCTGCAAGAGGATCCATCAAACTGGGAAAACAACAACAGCTTTGGTTCAGCAAAGATCAGGGTGGATTCCTTAAATGTAGTGAATGATGCAGCAGAGCGAGGCATAGCATTGATTCAAGAATTCACGAAGGCTGGAAGGACTCGGAACGAAGAGCAGATGCAGTTCATGATTCAAATCGTCGAAGAACATCGTAAAGTCTTGCCGACAGCCTCCAAAGCCACTTTGATGAAAAAATGAACGCCAACACTCGAGGTGTCATGTACTTTAATCGTTAATTATGAATTTAGTGAATATACTCACACGATATATTTGTTCTAAATACTTATTGGAGATGTATATTGGAGATGCAATTTATCATTTAAACTGAGAATTAAAATTTCCATTGCCCTATAAATTGAAAATACCTATCAGCTGTGGGCAACCTCTAAATGTTGTTGGATTACAAAGAAATTTTGCCTGTTCTGTTTTCTCATGTATCCTCACAAAATAAAGGGTTCCGCTCCCTTGCTTTTTCATTTCGCATTTTTCACCATATACCATAAACACACCCTAAATTATACAGCATATATAATTATTAATATAATAATTATTATATATTCCACAAAAAAGTAAAAAAGTCACTATTTTTATGTAGCTTCTTACCAAGCAAAACTAAATTATATTAAATTAACAAAAATATCTTTAGAATTCCTAAGTCATGCTGCAACTTTTTAGCACCCCTCATATTTGGAATTTGAAAGTTGAAAAATTCGACACACCCTACCGGTACAGTCTTTCATAATGTATTCAATTGTTTGTGGTGTGTCCTGGCACAGGTGGCAGGTGTAGTCTGTGGAGTTGTCTAGTCTGTGTTTATATGTCTCTACGATGGGGTGATGTCCACATCGGAATCGTGCTAAGTTAACTCGATCCGATCTGCTCAGGCTAGTCTCTGACCTGTTAATGGGTGGCGGCTTCGCACCTAGGACCGCATTCGGACCGAGTCGTGTCAGTGCTTTGTGGGTTACGTTTGTGTTTACCTTAAAATTTACCTTAAAGCGCTTCTGCCTCAAGGGTGCGCTGCTCCCATGAAGTCCGCCCAGCGCCTCCTGAGGCGGGGCCACGACGGGGTCTCCACCCTTCTTTTCTCTCGCTCCTGCCATACGATTTGGTCCCCTATTGAATTTGTGGGGGCTGGTCTGGCAGAGGAATACCCTGACACTGTGGGTTGGTCGGGTATGTTGGCTAAAAACATGTCCAAGTGTTTTTTAAAAGTATCTACTGGGACTGCACTTATATCTCTAAGGTACTGAGGCAAGGAGTTAAACAGGCGAGAACCCTGCCTAGAGATACTATTATATTGAAGGGTTTGAATCCTTCTCAGACTGTTTGGTGGGAGGTGATATTTTTTACACATTCTGCCAGTTCTTATTAAGGTGGGCACAATTGGTTCAGTATTGGGGGCAACTAAAATCCCTTCTAGAATTTTCCAGGTGTAGATTAGGATGTATCTCTCAAACCTTCTCTCTATGGAATAAAGGTTGAGGCCTCTGAGCCTATCCCAGTAGTTTAATTTGTTTTTACTCACCTGTTGCCCATCAGGTTGTTTAATATACGAGGTGAAGGTTCTTTGTAGGCCCTCAATTTTTTGCAATTCATTCTGTTTGTGGGGAAACCATAATTGAGAGCAGTAGTCATTGCGTGGAAGGACAAGTGATTTCCACAGGGTAAGCATGGTCATACTGTCCCTAGTTCTGAATGTCCTCAGTATATATCCTATTAGTTGTTTGCATGATGAGGTTACTTTGTCAATGTGCCTGTTGAATGTTGCATCTTCAGATAATATAATCCCTAGATCCCTGACATGATCAGTTTGTACAATATCTTTTCCTGTGGGTCCAGTGTAGTTGAATTGTTCTTTCAGGGATTTATTTGGTCCATACTTAATTAGTTCAAATTTGTCTTCATTGAAGGCCATATTGTTTGCATCTGCCCATGCATATATAGTTTGTAGATCTTTTTGTAGCTTTACACAGTCTTCTTTTTCTGTAATTGGTCTTAGTATTCTGGTATCATTTGCGAATGACAGGAGAGAGCTTCCTAGGTTACAGTTTATATTGTTTAGCATTATAATGAATAGAATTGGTCCTAGTACTGTGCCTTGCGGCACTCCACTAATCACTTCTTTTTCTATAGATCTTGCTCCATTTACAATTGTTATTTGTTTTCTGTCAGAGAGAAAGGCATGGATCCATTTTCCTATTTTTCCACAAATACCAAGTTCTTTTAGTTTATGGAATAATATACCATGGTCAACCTTGTCAAAAGCTTTTGCAAAGTCTAGATAGATGACATCAACATTGTGGTTTTCTCCCAAATATTGTAGGATTGTATTGCAATGGTCTATAAGTTCAGTAAGGCAGGATCTCTTGAGTCTGAAGCCATGTTGAAAGTCTTCTAAGAGATGTTCATTTTTTATAAACTGACAATGTGCCTTTTCAGGACTTTCTCAAATATTTTAATAATATGGGAAGTCAAAGATATGGGTCTATAGTTCTTGGCTTCCTTTCTTTTGCCTCCTTTGTAGATTGGGGTAATATTTGCTTGTTTCATGATTGGTGGTATTCTACTGGTGTCTAGTGAGGATCTCCACAGGATTTTCAAAGGCAGAGATAAAGTATGTTTGCATTCCTTAAGAATCTTGGCTCCAATTCCATCTGGACCAGGGGCTGAACTCCCCGGTAGCTCTGTTATTGCCTGTTGTATATCCCTAGTGGTTATTTGTATATCTTCCAATAATGGTCTGTCTTGGTCATTTTCTTCTCTATCAAAAAATGCTGTAGTTTTTATTTTCTTTGCTACTACAGGGGTACTCCAGCTTAAAGCATATTGAGATTGTAGAATGTTTGCCATTTCCTGTGTATTAGATGTGAGAGTTAGTCCATCTTTAGCAAGCAATGGGCCAATGCTCGTCTTGATAACTGCTTTGCGTTTAGCATAGCTAAAGAAGAATTTGCTATTTTCCTTTACGTATAGTGCCAATAGCTTTGTGTTCATTATCAATATTCTCTCTTATGGTTGACTCCTTTATTTTAAGTTCTAACATCAGTATCTGATTCCGGATGTTACTATGTCTTGTATCACTTAATTGCTTTGTCAGTTGTTTAGATAGCTTTGTTCTCTTTCTCATAAGTGTCCTTCTGTATCTGTGCTCTTTTGTCCGGTACTTCTGTGCACTATCGTTTTTCTTTGGTGTGTGTTTGTATAATGCTGATGACAGCAGGTCTTGTATTCTACTCCAGCATTCTTCTGGCTTTAGGTTTTCTAATTCATCTTCCCAGTTTATTTCTCCCAGACAGTTATTTATTGATGTCCAGTCTGACTTGTGCAGGTTTATGGCAGAGTCTGGCAAGTTCGTTTGGCATGGGTCTTGCTTACATTTGTGGAGGGACAAGTTTGTGAATATGTGCATGACATTGTGGTCGGAGTGTATAGTTGGTGTTATAACAATGTGGTCAATTGTAGTTGCATTATTTGTCAGCACTAAATCTAGGATATTATTTTTTCTAGTTGGGCAGTGGACATGTTGTACAGGGTGTCCCAGAATTAACTATCTATTTCAATGAAATCGGACAAATTTTTTAAAAACACACTTTTATTTATGTTTATCATGTTTAATATGTGTTAAAAATGTATAAATTTCTAAATTTTTTTCATAATTTTATTTTCAGAATTTTTTCATAGTTTTTCATAGTTTTATTTTTAGAATGGCAAAGAGACTCTCCAAAAGTTAACGTGTGGCTTGGAATGACCTAATCCAAAATTTATGGCCCATTCTTCTTTGCGGAAGCAACTGTAACAGGTACCGTCTACCTTGATATGCTTCAGCAGTTTCTCGAACCACAGCTTCTTGATGATGGCATTCTTGATAATGTTGTGTTTCAACAAGATGGAGCACCATGTCATTATGCTCTAATTGTTCGAGAATACCTCAACAGACGCCTTCCGAATCGGTGGATTGGACGTGGAGGACCTCGACCTTGGCCTCCGCGTTCTCCGGATTTGACACCCTGGATTTCTTTGCATGGGGTTTCATAAAAACAAAGGTTTATCGCCAAAAGATCAATGCTTCTTGTTGAAACACAACATTATCAAGAATGCCATCATCAAGAAGCTGTGGTTCGAGAAACTGCTGAAGCATATCAAGGTAGACGGTACCTGTTACAGTTGCTTCCGCAAAGAATGGGCCATAAATTTTGGATTTGGTCATTCCAAGCCACACGTTAACTTTTGGAGAGTCTCTTTGCCATTCTATGACTTCAGACGGTCTTTCATTGGACCAGATAATGAAAAAATTATGAAAATAAAATTATGAAAAAAATTTAGAAATTTATACATTTTTAACACATATTAAACATGATAAACATAAATAAAAGTGTTTTTAAAAAATTTGTCCGATTTCATTGAAATAGATAGTTAATTCTGGGACACCCTGTATTAGGAGCAGTTTTTCCATAAACTCATTCAGGTGTTTTGATTTGGACCTTTTTGTCCCTGATTTCATACCACCATATTGGTTCCAGGTGCAATTTGGGAGATTAAAGTCTCCTGTAATGATTAAGTCTCTTGTTGAGTCTACAATAGCTGGGCATTGCCTGATTTTTTCCAGGACTTCAGTGAGCTCTAGATGGGAGCTATCTGGGGGGGGCTATAGATATTCACTAGTATTATGTCTTCCTTATTTATGCTGAGCATGATGATTAGGAGTTCACAGGCTCCATTTGAGTATGCCATGAGCAGTTCACTTTGAATGTTTTCAGGGATGTACATCAGGACACCACCATTTAGACGGTCTTCTCTGTCACATCTATGGGTGGTGTACCCTTTGATTGTAATTTCACTACTCATGATCATGGGGTTCAGGTGTGTTCCTGTGAGGGCTATAACTGTGCTAGTAGTGTTTTCCACTAGGCTCTTTAGGTAAGGTACTTTGGTATGGTTTGAGTTTGGGTAAAGGCCCTGGATGTTTAAGTAAATTATTGATACATTTGTGGAGCCATTTGTTTCATCTCCCACATGTAGGGCATTTGTAGGGTTCCTGCTGGGGTTTTCGTTTGCTTTTGTATGAGGAGCCCAAGTGAGCTTTGAATGTCTTGTATTTGTTTTATGAGGTGGTAAAACCCCAATGGGGTTTCATGGTTGCTTGCTGTACTATTTTCACCAGTGGGCTTACCTGGACCCGCTACATCAGCATAAGATCTGGGTGCAGGAATGGTATTTGGTCTTGGGTTTTCTTGCATCCCTTGGGCTAAATAGTGCTGATGGATAGTAGGCTCACTATCCTGGTATTCTCTCCGTTGAGTTTGATGTGGTTGGAATCGGATTGTTCCCTTCAGGTGGGCCAGATTGCAGTTCTCTTTAAAACAACTTCTTTCCCACCATGAGCTCTGGCAAATTTGGGGATGAAAATAGGGACATCTTGCATTGGATCTACATCCAGAAATGCCATTCCCATCGTGTATAAATTTTTTGCAGAGTGGTGGGTGAGCAAATGGGCATTCTCTTCCCTTAAGTCCATATTTACACAAGCCCCTCCTGTAATACTTGCATACTGGCCTCTTAGTTTCACTTTTGGCTTTTTGGTGACTGTACAGTGGGGTTGTTCACTTTGTTGAAGGTCTTAGTGTCCATTTCCTGTTCTTGTTTTTTCTCTTTTGGTGCCCTTTTTGCTTGCAGTTTCCCTCTCTCTAGGGTCTCATCCTGAGGGTTTCTCACTTTTTCAGCAAGCTCTGCATTTGCAATGATAATTTCCTCCTCCTGTAACTCACCTGCCAGTTCTACTTCAAGCTCTTCAAATTGCCTGTCATAGTCATCGCAAATTTGACGAGCACATCTAAAGCATGAGAATTTTCTTTTTGAATTTTGAAGGATGAGTAGGAAATAAATAGGTAGTTCACTACAACTGTAGTGTATCCATAGTCTGCATTCATCACATTTTAATGCATGTAGGCTGCAGTCTAATGCACATTTTATGCATGGGTTTCTGTTTTTGTTTTCTTCCTCTGCCATGTTGACTTGCATACTGGTTTTAGTGTGGAGAATAGTCACCAGTGAGTCCATTTTTTTTGTAGATATTCGTAGATATTAAAATATTTTGCAAAGGTTTAAGTTTATTGTTTATTATTTATTATTTACTTTTATTAATTATTATTTATTATTTATTTATTTATTATTTACTTTTATCTATTATTATTTATTTATTATTTATTATTATTATTATTATTATTTATTATTTATTATTTACTTGTATAATGTTTGTACTTGAATTTGTTAAAATATTTTAACTAAGAAATACTCATCCCAGTTCAATTGGATTTTATGAGTATATTTGTAATTTTTTTTTGGTAAATATACTTTGTAATTTTTTTGTAATTTTTTTTGTAATTTCTTTGTAAATAGAGCTAAAATGGTAAACTTACTTACTTGTGTGTGTGTGTTTTCTGTACTGTGTGATGTCTGTGGGGCGTGGTATGGAATGGAGTATTTGGTTATAATGTCTCTCTGGTGTTACCTTAATGGTGCGAGGTGTTGGTGCATGATTATACATGTAGTGGCAAGGGTGTTGTGGGTTAATTAATTGTGGCTGCTGTCATGAATTGTGTTCCCCTCATGTCTAAATGTTCTCTAATTTTCAGTATATTTGTTTGTGTGTGCAGTTGTTGGTATTGTTTGAGTACATCCTGTAATTATACGAAGTGCGTTGTTTTGTATTGTCTGTAAGGTGGTTGAGATAATGGGTGCAGGGCATGGACTAGCATAGTCCATAACTGAGCGAATATATTGTTTGTATATGAGTGATGTTGTTTCCTGCTGGTGTCCAAAGTTTGTGCCTGTTAGTACCCTAAGCGTGTTAAGTCTTGACGTACATTTGTTTTTAATGTCCTGAATGTGGTTTGCAAAAGATAATGATGTGTTGTATGTGACCCCAAGTATTTTGGTCCTATGAGTGTGTGGAATGTTGGTGTTGTGTAAGCTGTGGAGTTATATGGTGTTCTTTTGTGTTGCTTGTTAGCAAGGTGATGGTTAATTTTGTGGGCGCTACTTTGAGTCTATTGTGTGTGAGCCAGTCTTGTATACTGTTTATGCATGTTTGTAGGTTATTTGTAGCGGTGTCGATGTTGTTGTGGGTGGATGTTAGAGTGATGTCATCTGCATATGATAAGGTAAGCTTGTTATCTATGGGTGTTGGAATGTCATGCATGTATAAGTTGAACAGTGTTGGTGAGAGAACAGAGCCTTGAGGGACCCCGTTCGGAAAAAGCTTGTTTTTGGATGACTTGCCATTAAATGTGACATGTGAGTATCTTCCTGAGAGATAGTTGCTCAGCCACCTTTTGGTGTTATTGTGCATGTTTGTGTTGAGTATTTTGTTTATGAGAGGGAAGCGTGGGATAGCATTAAATGCTTTACTAATGTCTATTGTTGCTAATAGTGTACATTCAGCTGGTCGCCTGGAGTTGATGCCATCCATGATGTGCTGCGTGAGGTTAGTGAGTAATGTCGTGTTTGAGTGGTGAGGTCTGAATCCATGTTGAGCCGCTGTTGGTGGTATGGTGTAGTAGGTCCCTACTTCTTTGAGAATGAAACTGGAAAAGTGGTAACAGTAACGCAAAATTCATATTGTCAGATGCTACAAGATTACTACTTACCACAACTAATTAGTTTGTCCCGTAAAAGAAATAACTGCATTACCACAGATTCACAGTGGTTTCAGCAGAATCGAACACCTCCACACACTACTTGTGAAACTTGCAACCTTTTGTGGAAGCATTTTTCCGGGCGATTGATCTCCCTAATAGTGGAATGGTCCCAATACTCACCTGACCTCACACCCATTGATTATTTTTTTGTGGGGTTACATAAAAGACAGGATCTATTCTACCAGGCATAAGACACTTGAAGACCTAAAGATCAGAGTCTACGAGGTAATCAATAACATCCCAGCTGAACTATTTCCAAAAATTATGTCAAACATTTGTGTAAGGTTGAATATTGTGTTAGAAAAAAATGGCGATTACACTAAACATGTTTAATTAATGTTAATAAACTATGTTTTACGTACCTATTGTGTTTGTCTTTGATTCTAGATTCCTTTTTAGCTTAGGACATTTATTTAGAAATAGGAACATGTTTTTGGAACACCTGGTGTATATATATTGTGCAAAGTCCCTGACCAACTACGCATGGCTGGCTAAGAGTGCAGAAGAAGAGGAGAAACCAATTCCCTCCTCCACCAACTCCTGCAAATTGGTTTCACGCTAACTTATTCCAAACTTCTCATTTTCCTCTATTTTGAATGCCGGGGGGGGGGGGCGCCAAAGTCATAGTTCGCTGAAAGCGGCAAAAATCCTTGGGCCGGTGTAACAGGCGTCAACCACTCTAGGTGGGCTAAGCTCTAGAGTGCACGGTGTTTGACGGTGAAACACACTCCAGCGTAATTTGCACCTCGGCACCGTTCACTTAGAGTGCATTTTATCATCAGGTGAGATGCACTCTACTATGTTGAAAAACACTACTTCACAAAGTGAAAGTATGAGCATTAAAGCTTTATACAGACACAATCTACATAATATTCCTACATGCAAAAAACAGAACTCATTAATTATTATTTTATAAACCACAATTTATTTCATATAATTAATGATTATTCTATATGTCTCTTTTTTATAATCTTGCTGCTGACACTGAAAACACGCTCAAAATGGTTACCAGAATTTATGAAGTAAATTGTCATCACTGATGCTTTATTGACTTCTTGGTGATGAATTGGTTTATAAATAAACCAACTTGCATTTGTTGCTCCTGGTGGCTGAATATGCTCTTTTAGTATTCAGAGCTGAAGCCAAAGCCATAAGTTCTATGTCCGTTCCCCAGATGGTGTCTTCTTCCATGTTGCTGCTTTTCAAGTAGGAATACCTCAAAATTCGTCGTTTCGAATTTCGTCGTTTCGCAGATTCGTCGTCAATGTTTTACTACCTATAGTTTCGCAATCCGTCGTCCATATTCGCAGATTAGTCGTTTTTTTAAAAAATGTGAAAAAAAAAACGATCGAAATTGACGAAATTCAACTGTTTACCAACGCAAATTCACGACGAATTTCGAGGTATTCCTGTAGTCATTTACTTTTTGCCCAATCATTGCTTCAAACCTTGGCCTATACAATGGGTTTTCTAAAGTTTGTACAGCAATTTCTCTAAATGTGGTATGATGCTCCTCCGACAATGTAACTTTCTTACTTACAGCTCTAAAAAGACAATTGCCATCACGTGCAATTTTATCCACCTTAAGTGGCTTGCCTAATGCCTTACATTTATATCTCGGTTCTCTTTTGGGCTTCGGGCTTGGCAGACCTAATTCTACTGATTTTGCTGACCTCCATGTAGCCATAGTTGGGATAAATTGTCGCGTTGATTCTAGAACTATTCCAAGGCATTCCACTGCTGAGCTTTTTTGTCCCATTAATGTCCATTTTTTTAATGTTTCTTAATTGTACATTCAGAAAAAATAAATTACTTATTTCTATGCTTTATTTAGCTAAATAACAGTTATTACACATTTGCTTCTTGCTAGATAACAGAAACTCAAACTCCTAGCGGTATTTCTACAATTAATTAAAAGTTACTACTACAAGCTATTTTAGAATTATTTCTTGGACCATCTTCCAGTTAATAATTTTTAGGGGTAACCTTAGGAGTAACCCTAACAATGTTTATTAATACTGGCACAGAAAAACATATTCTCATATCCAAAGTCGCGCGCAGCCATTTGACGAATAATTACCAAAGTGGTGAAAAACACCAGAAGCACAGTTCAGTTGTTACTAAAACTACGCACAACTGAAAGCACAGTAGTGCAGTAAGTAGAGTGCTCCACACCTGAATAAAAAAAAATCGGGTGTGGAGCACTCTGGAGTGATTTTCATCTTACCAGAGTGCGTTTTGCCTTGGTGAGATGCACTCTACTTTAATCCCTAGAGTACATCTCACCTTAGGCATCGTGCACTCTAGAGTGCTTTTTTTTCCGTAGAGTAATTCCTGACTCCTACACCGAGCCTGTCTGTTCCAAATACTTACAACTATGAATTTTCAAAACAGTTGTGATTTATGGTGTTTTTAAGAAATGTTTTTTTATAGTTCAGTGAAAATTATTAAACTGCCTGATATTAAAAAAGAAATTTGTTGTTTTATAACCTGACTACCCATGGTGGGTCGTGGTTCCGCGTTAAGCTGTGGGTCTAAGGTGGGACAATAAGCTTGACCTTCGTCAGAATCAATAATTTGGGTGGAAGCAAAATCGAGGTGTATATACAGTGTGTATATATGTATATAAGTTCCATTTTACATTAAGAGTCAAATATTTCAGGAAATATCTTGTATAATCTAAATATAAAAATAAGGAAATATATTATATAACGTCCAGAGATGGACGTAATCCAAGCTAGTCAAAATAGTGATTATTTACAACATCACTGTTTTTCCGGACATGAAGAAATATCAGTATTCAAAATGTAACCAGTAGCTCCATTCTTATTAGTGGTCGTAAGTAATTCATCTTTAGCATAGGTTCCTACACATATAGGCCTTCTAAAATTATCCTTTTTCATGACTACGAACCATTCCTTCGTACATTAAAAAGCGGTTAAAATACTTCGTGTGTAGTCGATTTCAATTAATCCTGAATTCTTCAAGTACACCAGGATACTAATTAAAACGGTTAATACTGACATAAATTCTAAATTCAGCAATGAATGCCCTTGTCTAGTAGGATTCAAATGCGAACATGCATCTGGCCGATAATCTGTGGATCAAAGTCTACACGTTCTGCGTTTCGTGTCAGACAGAAATATGAAACCATATCTAATTCTAATTCTTCTCGCTCTCTCTAGCATCTAGCCAAGAACCTCTCCAACAATCTTACTTTCTTTCCCTCCTCTTTTCCATTTCGACGGCTCGGTTGCCGTCACTGCTCCCGATAAAGCTGAAACTATTCGCCTCAGCTCAAACCTAGATGGTTCGGTGCTGTTCCTCCATTTCCTCCTCCCTCTGAACTCAATTATGTCTGAAATTAGAATCGCTTCCAAAGATGTATTTTCTGCCTTATCTGGGCCTCAACTCTAGGAAGGCGTACAGTCCTGACGGTGTTCCCTGTTGTTCGTAAGAACTCAGCTCTTGTGCTGACACCCTGTCTAGGCAAACTTTTTCGTTTTTTCTTTCATCTGGCACATTTCCTCCTGCTGGAAGTTCGCTTTCATTCAGCTGTTCCAAAAAAGGGTGACGCTCTCAATCCTCCGGCTATCGTACAACTGCTTCGCTGCTTGCCTTTCTAAAGTTTCTGAATCTATCCTTAATAGGAAGATTCTTAAAACACCTCTTCTCACAATCTTCTTTGAGATCGTCAGTATGGGTCCGCAAGGGACTCTACTGGCAATCTTCTTGCATATCTCTCTGCTTCTTGGTCATCTCCTTTCGGGATTTTCGTGAAACCTTTGCTATTGCTCTATACACATAAGAGCTTTTTATAGAGTCTCGCACGATCTTTAATTCCAAACTGCTCTCCTTCAGTTCTACTGTCATCTTTTTCCTGCCTCTATCTTTGCCTCATCTCCGATTCCTTTCTGGCCGTTCTATACCTGCGGTTATAGCTGGCCACTGTCTTCCTGAAGCTATTAACGGTGGTGCTCCTCAGGGTTCTGTCCTGTCACCCACTCTTTTCCTTTTATTTATCAATGATCTGTTAGGTCGCACTTCCTGTCCTATCCACCTCCTATGCTGATGATTCACTTTTCACTTCTCCATCCGCTTCAACAAAACGTCCCTCTCAGCAGTCATCCCATGGTCATGTAGGACGGCTATGGCGCATTTACAATACACAATCAATCCTTCCTCTTCTCTTAACATTCTTGGTGTTTCTTTTTTCTTGTGAACTTTCCTGGAAATATCACATATATTCTCTTTCAAAACAGCTTCTAAGAGGTAGGTGTACTGTGCCAACTCTGCAGTTTCTTCACTCCCACTCATTTGCTGTCTCTGTACAGGGGTCTTGTCGCCCCTGTATGGAGTACGCTTCTGATGTGTGGGTGGCTCAAACACACACAGCTCTACTTGACCGGGTGAAATCAAAGGGTTTTCGTCTCATCAGTTCCCCGCCCCTTACTAACTGTCTTCAATCTCTCTTTCTCGCCACAGTGTTGCTTCACTCTCTCTTTACTATCGCTATTATAACGGATACTTCTCTTCTGAACTCTCTAACTGCATGCCTCCTCCTTTCAGGAGAGCACGCAGTAACCAGAATTTCGACACATTCTCATTCCTTTTTTTCCAACTCTCTAACGTTTTCTATCTTTCATCTACTCAGCGTCAATTCTGGAACAATCTTTCTCAAGCCATTGCCCCCCCCCCTATGTCTATGACCTCCGATCTTTCAAACGCAGAGTAACCAGCACCTCGAAAACCCTGCACCTTCATTTTGGCTCGCTTCTTCTTCTATGGGTGGGGCCGTTTTAGTGGCATTTGCCCTTGGCCCTCCTTCCTGCATAAAAAAATTAGTTGTATCGTTCATTACCCTGATGGATACTGTACCTTTTTTTTGCTTTGAGATGTGGATAATCTGTCTCGTGCCAATAAACATTATTATTGTCATCTTAGCAGTAGGTACCTAGTTTCTATTATTACTTGTTTCAGTCCGTATCTTATTTTTATTTCTCTTTCAGTTATAGTTTTTAGTTTTTTAAATTTATTATTGTTTATTACCTTCAAGAATAGTATACTATTTTATGGGATTTGTTTCCTGCCAATAAAGCTTATCATTATTATTATCATTATTTCGTCAGATTCGGAAGATCTTTGCCTACTATTTCCGGGTCAACTTTGCGGTCATGTTTGCGTACCAACTCCAGGGTCTTACATGTGCCAGTGCAGGGCAGGATTCACACTCTCCGTCGATGGAAAAACGTGCATTCAGGACCAAATTAAAGACAGGTAAAAAGTGCTTTTATATATATATATATATATATATGATGAATAAAACTATAAAGGGAAAAGAAACACAAAGTTGTGCTCAAGCGCTTTCGTCTAATGACATCCTCAGGAACAGGAACATCTTGAGGATGTCATTAGACGAAAGCGCTTGAGCACCACTTTGTGTTTCTTTTCCCTTCGTGGTTTTATTCATCATAAATATTTTTCACGTGTCACTTTCGTGAAATAATTTTCATATATATACGGTATATATATATATATATATATATATATATATATATATATATATATATATATATATATATGTGTGTGCACTAAAATCACAGAATAACACGTGATCTTATTAATAAGCAAACAACCACAGGGAAAAAGAAACACCAAGTCCGAGCGCTTTCGTGATATATTCACATTATCAAGGAAAAACAGAAAATAGACGGAGATTACAAAGTAAATGAGTTAAATAAACAAGCAAAAAATTCACAATCGACACCTCAAATTAAAGGCCATAAAGCCCTCTAAAGATTTTTTCAATTGATAACATAATCTGTAGGCTGCTAAATTACTAAATATAAAAGAACTATATAGATGAAATTAGACAAAAAACCAATACAGAGAACAAAAATTATTGTAATGGTTATTAACACTAATATTTAATTAAAGCAGGCAATTAAATGGCAAGAATTTAATGAAAACAAATAGATAACATAGATAACAAATAGATAACATAATCTGTAGGCTGCTAAATTACTAAATATAAAAGACCTATATAGATGAAATTTAGACAAAAAACCAGTACAGAAAACAAAAATTATTATAATGGTTATTAACACTAATATTTAATTAAAGCAGGAAATTAAGTGGCAAGAATTTAATGAAAACAAAGGGAATGGTGCCATCGTCTTACAGAATATTACAAAATTTCTACAAACAGTCTGGAAAAATTGTTTCCCCAAAAGCAAACCAGTTGAAAAGTCCAATAAACCACCCAGCAACCAAAGATTATACACGAAAGAAATATTACAATTAAAATAGACACATAAGAATGTTAACAGTTCTTAAAATAATATTTATTTATTTAACCAGGGCAAACCGTTAAGGGGCAAGAATGCGGTCAAGAAAACAATAGGCCCTTCGCCACCTTTCTAACAATGCACGAGTCTAATTTATACAACCCAGGGCTAATATTAAGGACCAAGTCCGCATTATTCTTGATCACACTTGATTCCAGTATATTTCTACTAACAATAGATTTACTAAACCTTAATTTGGAAGCATTTTTCCAATCAATGGGATGATTAGTATCTCTTACGTGAATGAAAATGGCGTTAGATTCCTGGCCACTTCTTATACTGTATTGATGCTGTTTAATACGTAACCAAGGGTCTTACCAGTTTGGCCAATGTAAAATTTATTACATATTGTGCAAGGGATTTTATATACACAACCCTGTTCACTTAAAGGGGGTTCTTAATCAATGAATTCTTAATTACATCTAAATTTTTGAACGCAATATTTACGTTAAAAGTCCTCAGCAGATTCGGCAGATCAAGGAAATTTTCTCTGAATGATAACACTAAAACATTTTTTGTGTTATAAGGAATCTTATCCTTTACTTCGTAGAAGGTTTTCTTTGCCATTTTTAAGGACTTATCTATGCAGTTATTTGGGTATTTTAAATCAAAAGCAATTTTGTATATTTTACTAATTTCGTCGTCAATGAACTCTGTCTGGGCTACAAATTCGTAGGCCTCTTAGGAACAAAGTAGAAAGAACGGATCGTTTTACATTAATGTGGTGATCAGAATAATAATGTTCCTATATACATTATTATTCTGATCACCACATTAATGTAAAACGATCCGTTCTTTCTACTTTGTTCCTAAGAGGCCTACGAATTTGTAGCCCAGAGTTCATTGACGACGAAATTAGTAAAATATACAAAATTGCTTTTGATTTAAAATACCCAAAGAACTGCATAGATAAGTCCTTAAAAATGGCAAAGAAAACCTTCTACGAAGTAAAGGATAAGATTCCTTATAACACAAAAAATGTTTTAATGTTACCATTCAGGGAAAATTTCCTTGATCTGCCGAATCTGCTGAGGACTTTTAACGTAAATATTGCGTTCAAAAATTTAGATGTAATTAAGAATTCATTGATTAAGAACTCCCCTTTAAGTGAACAGGGTTGTGTATATAAAATCCCTGCACAATATGTAATAAATTTTACATTGGCCAAACTGGTAAGACCCTTGAGTTATGTATTAAACAGCATCAATACAGTATAAGAAGTGGCCAGGAATCTAACGCCATTTTCATTCACGTAAGAGATACTAATCATCCCATTGATTGGAAAAATGCTTCCAAATTAAGGTTTAGTAAAGCTATTGTTAGCAGCAGAAATATACTGGAATCAAGTGTGATCAAGAATAATGCGGACTTGGTCTTTAATATTAGCCCTGGGCTGTATAAATTAGACTCGTGCATTGTTAGAAAGGTGGCGAAGGGCCTATTGTTTTCTTGACCGCATTCTTGCCCCTTAACGGTTTGCCCTGGTTAAATAAATAAATATTATTTTAAGAACTGTTAACATTCTTATGTGTCTATTTTAATTGTATGTAATATTTCTTTCGTGTATAATCTTTGGTTGCTGGGTGGTTTATTGGACTTTTCAACTGGTTTGCTTTTGGGAAAACAATTTTTCAAGACTGTTTGTAGAAATTTTGTAATATTCTGTAAGACGATGGCACCATTCCCTTTGTTTTCATTAAATTCTTGCCATTTAATTTCCTGCTTTAATTAAATATTAGTGTTAATAACCATTATAATAATTTTTGTTCTCCGTACTGGTTTTTTGTCTAAATTTCATCTATATAGGTCTTTTATATTTAGTAATTTAGCAGCCTACAGATTATGTTATCTATTTGTTATCTATGTTATCTATTTGTTTTCATTAAATTCTTGCCATTTAATTGCCTGCTTTAATTAAATATTAGTGTTAATAACCATTATAATAATTTTTGTTCTCTGTATTGGTTTTTTGTCTAATTTCATCTATATAGTTCTTTTATATTTAGTAATTTAGCAGCCTACAGATTATGTTATCAATTGAAAAAATCTTTAGACGGCTTTATGGCCTTTAATTTGAGGTGCCGATTGTGAATTTTTTGCTTGTTTATTTAACTCATTTACTTTGTAATCTCCGTCTATTTTCTGTTTTTCCTTGATAATGTGAATATATCACGAAAGCGCTCGGACTTCGTGTTTCCTTTTCCCTGTGGTTGTTTGCTTATATATATATATATATATATATATGTTACGGCGTTTTTGAGAAATCGGCCGTTTTGCAAAAAGCTCGGCCTTTTTGCATAATGGCATTAAATGCCAGGCCACTTTGCAAACAGGCCGGCATATTGGCCATTTTGCAAAATAACTGGTAATGCTGTCGGCCATTTTGCGAAACGGCAGAACTTCACATTGAACTGGACAGTGAATGGCCGGTTAGGTCAACTGAATGGCCGGTTAGGTTAACTGAATGCCCGGTTAGGTCAACTGTCCGCCTTGAAGATTGGTTAGGTTAAGGCGTGATATTTTCGTGTTTAACAAAAATATCATGCCTTAACCTAACCATTCAATAATTAAAATTTCAATAATTTCAATAATTTCAATCGAACTGGATTGAATCTCTTAATTGGAGTACTGCCTTCACGCAAAATGGCAGACAGCATTACTAGTCATTTTGCAAAATGGCCAATATGCCGGCCTGTTTGCAAAGTGGCCTGGCATTTAATGCCATTATGCAAAAAGGCCGGGTTTTTGGCCTTTTGCAAAAAGGCCGATCTTTTTGCAAAACGGCCGATTTCGCAAAAAAGCCGTAATATATATATATATAATATATATTAGTGGTGGACCGGATGTCAGTTTTTCAACATCTGCGGATGCGGATTTTTAATTTCAATATACGCGGATGCGGATGCGGATATTTAGTTAATCTATCAATATAATATAGAATTATGAATATATGACATAATTTTTCAAATTTCGTGATATTACTATTATGGCAGGCAATGCATAAGAATTAAAATTAATATTAATGTTTTCATTATGATAAAAATAATAACTTTCTCAAGAGTTTCAGCCACAGAAAATTTAATGAAACAATTTTCATTCAATTTTCTGTGTTACCAGGTATTTATAGGTATTTATATTTTGAGGTTTATATATTTGTTTGTTCATTATATAATTAATACTTTACATGAAATGTGCATGACTGGGCCTTATAAGCTACTTTATAAGCTAATTTAATTGTAAATTGCATAATTTATTAGAGGTGATATCCGCATAACATCCGCAGTCAGAAGTGCGGATGCGGATGTTAAAAATGATGCGGATGCGGATATCCGTCCACCACTAAATTATATATGCAATAAAATCACAGAACAACACGTGATGTTTTTAATAAGCAAAGAACCACAGGGAAAAGGAAAAGGAAACACGAAATCCGAGCGCTTTCGTGATATATTCACATCTTTCTTGTCCCTGAAGATGTGAATATATCACGAAAGCGTTCGGATTTCGTGTTTCCTTTTCCTTTTCCCTGTGGTTCTTTGCTTATATATATATATATATATATATATATATATATATATATATATATATATATTAACGTAAAGAACGACGCTTGTATAGGAGAAACTTCCGCGCAAGATGAGGAGGGAAAACGAACAAATGAAAAAATGAGGTAACCACCCGGGAATCGAACCCGGGATCTTCCGATTGCCGGTCAGATATGATAACCACCCGGGTTCGATTCCCGGGTGGTTACCTCATTTTTTCATTTGTTCGTTCTCCCTCCTCATCTTGCGCGGAAGTTTCTCCTATACAAGCGTCGTTCTTTACGTTAATTATACTGCGTGTTCTTTGCAGTTGAAATGTATATATATATATATATATATATATATATATATATATATATATATATATATATATATATAAATTATTTCACGAAAGTAACACGTGAAAAATATTTACGATGAATAAAACCACGAAGGAAAGGAAACACAAAATGGTGCTCAAGCGCTTTCGTCTAATGACATCCTCAGGAACACTGAAGTACATAAAAGGGTGACAGCCTATATATAGGTTACAGAAAAAAAAAAAATATATATATATATATATATATATATATATATATATATATATATATATATATATATATATATATATATATCTATATATATATATATATATATATATATGCAATAAACGGAGAAGTAAAAATAAAATTAAAAATTAAAGGATTAACAGAGAGGCATACAGATTTGTAAGGAAAAAATATCGATTTTTAGCACAAGATCAAATGAATTATAAAAATACAAATTTATACTGGAAATCTGCCCGGGTTTTACCACTCTGCCTTTTTTGGTTAAGTTTCGATGTATATAAAAATAAAATGAAAATTAAAAGTTAATAAAGTAGCATACAAGTTTACCAAAGATTTAGCGTTCTACCCTTCTTATCTAAATCTGTTTTGAAGGAATTCAAAACAACAGGATCGAGTTGAAAAAGACCTTTGCTTATGTTGAAGTTATTTGAAAGTTCGATAATGGCAGACTCAAGAATATTTCTATTAACAATGTTGCTAGAGTGGAATAAAACTGAAGCATTATTCCAATCAGTACAGTGGGATAACTCTGACAAATGGACAAAAAGGGCACTGGACAACTGTCCTGTTCTAACGGAATATTGATGCTGTTTTATACGTGTGTGCAAATCCTTTCCCGTCTGACCTATGTAAAGGAATCACATTGTTTACACCCAATTTTATAGATAATGCCTGAATTATTGGTAGGGCTATTTTTTACAATGATATTTTTCACAATATTGTTATATGAAAATACTACATTAATATCCAAAAGTTTAAGTACATTAGCAATGCCTAAAAAGCCCGGGAAAAATGGAAGTACTAAAATATTTTTTGACAAAGTACGAGTGTTATTATTGACACGATAGAAAGTTCGTTTTGCCTTGTTGAGACAAGATTCCATAAACGCAGATGGATAACACAGATCACTTCCAATACCGTTGACTTTTTCCAATTCGGCATCGATGTATTCCGGACTGGCGATCCTAAGGGAGCGGAGAAACATTGATGAAAAAATGGCCTTCTTAGTGGGGGTGTCATGTCCCGAGTAAAAGTGTACGTAGGACAAATTGTTTGTTGTTTTCCGATAGATACTAAACTTAAAACCTGGGCTTTCCCTATGTACACGCACATCCAAAAATGGGATTGAATTGTCTTGTTCCACTTCTAAAGTAAACTTAATGGAGGGGACTTGATCATTTAACTGAAGGAGGAAGTTATCCAGGTCACGATTCATGGGCCAGATACACAAAATATCGTTGACGTACCGCAACCAAGGGATGCCAACCCCAGGATTCTCGGAATGTAAGTAATTTAGAAAAACTCCATATAAATATTGGAGAGGAGGGGCGATAAGGAGTTGCCCATGGCCATCCCAAAAACTTGTTGATAATACTCGTTATTGAAAGTGAATTTACAGTCTTTGATGCAAAGCTTAATAAGATGCAAAACAATGTGTGAAGGTAGTGGCAGGTCATACTTATGTAATTCTTGGGAGAGAAAGTCAAGCATATCGTCAATCGGCACTTTTGTAAACAATGAACACACGTCAAAACTGATCAATCTATCGTTAGTTTCAGTACGTGCATTATTCAATTTTTCAGTAAGATCCATGGAATTTTTTACATGTGAATCAGAGATAGTTCCGAGAATGGGGGACAAGACTTTGACAAGCCATTTGGAGAGTTTATAAGTAATAGAGCCCACCGAGCTAATAATAGGGCGCATAGGGTTGCCAGGTTTGTGGGTTTTAATAAGACCGTAAAGGTAGGGCAGATTTCCAGTATAAATTTGTATTTTTATAATTCATTTGATCTTGTGCTAAAAATCGATATTTTTCCTTACAAATCTGTATGCCTCTCTGTTAATCCTTTAATTTTTATTTTTTATTTTTACTTCTCCGTTTATTGCATATATATATAGATATATATATATATATATATTTTTTTTTTCTGTAACCTATATATAGGCTGTCACCCTTTTATGTACTTCAGTGTTCCTGAGGATGTCATTAGACGAAAGCGCTTGAGCACCATTTTGTGTTTCCTTTCCTTCGTGGTTTTATTCATCATAACCTTACCTTACAACCTTACAAAGGTTCCGCGCGATGATTTCTCATTTCGCGAAGGTATATTCCTACCCATATATATATATATATATATATATATATATATATATGACCAACAGATAAAATTAAAAAAGACAGCTGTTCACAATATACAGTATTTAACGGGATGCAAGTCCACACTTGGACCGAATGACTGTTTCATTCGGAGAAAGGGTAATTTCTACCGCCTCTTCATGCATGGCCGGATGAATACAGCTCTGGACCAAACCGTCATCAATCTTCTGCGTACCAACTGCGTATTAAGGACGAACGAAATAGGGAATTTTGTGCATTTTTAATGGTTTAATCGTAGTTTCGCAGTAACAAGTGACTGTGGTTGTCAAATATGTCAGTTAAGGCTCTTATCTCAGTTTTCACTGTTTCCAAGATAAACTACTCACTTCTTAAGTACCCAAAATTATTTTTTTTTATTGAATTTCACGTCGATTGATGCCCATTACAACTTTCTACGTGAATTCCTTCCATTTACGGAGCTTGTTAAGTCTGGAACTACGATAGGTTAGGTCCTTTCTAAACTAATTTCTCTCCGGGAAGTGGCACACTGTGTCCAAGGAAACCAAAGTGGCTACTAAATATACATCATCTAAGTAAGCGTAGAATGCAAATGCGGAAAACACAATTTAGTTAAATAGCTCTGATTCAGAAGATCCAATAACCTTTTTTGTTAACGTAGAAATTGGAGTTTACATAGAAATTTGTGATGGGTATCAATCAAGAGGAAATTTAATAAGGAAAAACATTTTGTCACGGACAAAACCAAAGTCACTCTTTAATTACGAAACTAAGAATCAAGCTTTAAAGTACACAAAATTCACTATTTCGTTCACCCCCTTTTGTTCGTACACAGCTGAAAATTGGTGATGTAATTGGTTCGGAGTCGTATATAGCACCATTCCTACCGTCTCCAGTGTAGCGAGAGAAGTTGGTCTCTTCCTGATTCGGCGCTCCTGTTCATCCCAAGAGATTCTATGGGATTGAAGTCAAGACTCTGAATAGTCCATGAAATGTTTTCATTGCTATTCTCCTCCAATCACTGTTTTATAATCTGCTCTTTCTTACATGGGGCGTTATATTATGAAATAGGTCACAGAATGCCATCAACGCTGGCAGTACACTGACGATCAAAGTGCTACACTATGTACTAATGGTTATGGTGCCCTCGTCCAAACCATGAAAAATGCTGAAGCACGTCTCACAGTTCTCCACTTCTGTACACTATTTTCCTCGGTGAACTTCGTGAACCGTATTCTGTTCAATTTTACGGATGGTCAAACACAACAACCAACTACCATTCATGTTCAAATTCTGTCAATTCCGATCTAGGCACAATATTGCGGAAAGTAGAAATAATAAATTGTAGACTGCCTTCACATACCTTTGGTCTGGACTACTACGAGTATAATACCCCCTGTATAGCACATTACTTGTGGTATAGTCCATTACCAGCATAGGGAGCATTGTTCCAATAGCTATGGTATAATATATATATATATATATATATATATATATATATATATATATATATATATATATATACTGTGTGTATATATGTATGTATATATATATATATATATACACTGTGTGTGTGTGTGTGTGTATATATATATATATATATATATAGATATATATATATATACACTGTATATAAAACCTTTGTTTAGCTTCCGCCCGAATTGTTCATTCTGACGAAGGTCAAGCTTTTCACTCCACCTTAGACCTACAGTTTAACGTGGAACCTGAACCACGCCACACCAGCAGCCCAGCGTCTTAACCAATAGGCCATCCAGGGTACCCATTTATCTACTAACCACTTTCTTTATTGTGTGGAAGGATGAACAGCTGGGTTTTGCTGTGCGCCGGCTGTCGTCGCTGGGTCTCGATCCCGGGGCCGATGGATTCGTAGTCAGCGACGCTAACCACTACACCACCGAGGCGCATCTATATATATACATACAAAAATCGTGTCCACGTCAGAAGTAAGTAAGTATAGAATATGAAATATGACGACATTACCATCTTCATTAGTTGCCATGGAAACGCTACATGCATATACTGCATCAAGCAGTCGTAGAAATTTTTGCGTAACCATTATTATTATATACCCATTTGACAATTTAGATACGTCCGAGCTTCAAATGTTTCAAAAGTAAAAAAAATCGTCCATACGAAACTATTATGTAGAGAGAACGTAATTAAATCGAACCAGAATTAATCGACTCATACTAACCATAATTAAATCCAATCCTGAATAGTTTAACTGGGATAATATCGAATCAGAGTTAATTCCGGATTGATTCAATTCACGTACGTCATTATGGTTTAGGAATTCTATGTTATCTTCTAAAATATAAATATCCTCCCGATCTCTCGGACCTTACATTTTTACCTTCCGGAATCTTTGCTGGTCTAAAAGGCTGTACTAGAAATAAGACATAAATTTAATGTCTGTATAATAATACCATTATTACTTTCATTATTATCATATAAATTTAATTAATGTGACCTCGCACGCGCATTACCAATATAATATGCGTGTGACCTTGAAATGATTTTGTATACCTTTTCATGAAGTCTAGAAACTAAAATATTACACGTACATAAATGTAATAATGTAGATGGTATTTCTCCAGATTTTATGTACACAGAGAATAAAGGTTATCTTTTCCAAAAGGCAAATGCCTTACCATATTCCAAATGACGGGAGAACATGCGTGTCACGCCATCGGCAAGCAACCTTGAGGATGTAAAAAGACATTGTATATAGTACATTGTATAGCATTCACAATAAAACGGAACGCACGTTAGAAACGTAAATACTCTAACAACTGAATCCTCTGCTGAAATTCCTTCTTATAGTATACGGCAAGTAAAGTTAATCCAGAATTAACTCGGATTCGATATTATTCCAGTTAAACGATTCAAAATTCAATTTAATTACGGTTAATATGAGTCGATTAATTCCGGTTCGATTTAATTACGTTCCGTCTAACTCCGCGCCTCCTATATAATATAACTTATAACCTATAGTCGTATACAATAGTTTCGTATGTACGTTTTCATTAGTTCTGAAACAACATTTGAAGCTCGGACACATCTAAAATGTCAAATGGGTATAAAATAATAGTTACGCACGATTGCTATGACGCAATATACATATGTAATGTTTCCATAACGACTACTTTAGATGTTAATGTCGTTATGCTTCATATTTTGTATTTAATTCTTTTTGACGTGGATACGACTTTTGTATCCGGATATATATATATATATATATATATATATATATATATATATATATATATATAAGGTATCGAGTAAAAAATAAAAAGTATGTTAATTATGGGAGGTGAATTAATAATTAATGCAAAATACTATCAACTATTTCTGAGCAGGTGTGAGGTTAACAACCCTTGTGATCACGTTTGCCGTGACACTGGCGTCAGTATTGAGTGTTCTTGCAATCTGGGTTATCAGCTGGCTTTAGATCAAAGGACTTGCAACGGTAAGTTCTATGACAGCCCTTTATTGTGGGTTAGATATGGTTTATTTTTGTGGATATAATACTCGTGATTTGTTTAAGTTTGAACCATTTGTATCGAGTTCTTTGTATCCATACTTTAAAATTATATAAGAAATATTGGTCAATTAAGATCACACTTTATTAATGCGACCAAAATTGCAATCACATTCCACTATCACAAGATTATGTCTGGACATAACGCCATTTTCTCTGTTTCCTTTGCAACATGGCACTCATCCTTGTAGTACCCCTCCATTAGAATCGCGCTCTCTCTCCCAACGTTGTATCTTAGCAACCCTTTACCCCTTTTTACCAACGTACAGAGTTGGGGAGAGTCGACTTCACAAACTCGATTGTATTTCATATTAAAAGTACTTGAATATAGAACTTTAGCTTGAAGCGAGTTATTAAATATGAATGACTGTCGATTAATGAAAAAAAAGCATTCTTTGAGTGGACATATAACTTGTAATCGGTGACTCAGCGGAACACACCAGAATGTTCACCCTGCAGTCCCTGGCATTGGGCAACTGTCATCTTCAAAAATGATTCTTACTTACGTTCAAAGTTTGTAGTTTTTTACACTAAATTGTTAAAAACCTCGGCCGCAATCACGATAATGGTATCACGACATCACGGGAAAATCAGTTTCAGAAATTAACCTAGAAGTAGAAACACAAACACCAACTATGTATTGATGGCTGAATTAATTGAAATTGGACAGAAATCTGTGATTTCGCCATTGAACAGTTGCTAAAAGGAAAAAGGGCGCAAGAACGGACGAAATAAGTAATGATCGCATTAACGAAACTGTTCCAGTCAAGAGCAACTTTCTATTGCCAGTTGGCTCAAGAACGATTCAGCAGCGATTACTCGAATCTGTAATTCATTATCGAATTTTGACATGCAAAGGAAACTGTACAAACAATCTTGTTTAAGCTTTGCCCGATACATAATGATTACAGATTTTTGAAAGTCATTTTCTCCAATGAAAAATCCTTTGTATATGGAATGGCCCCAATACTCATCTGATCTCATACCCCCCCGACTTTTTTTTGTGGGGTTACATAAAAGACAGGATCTATTCTACCAAGCCTAAGACACATGAAGACCTAAAGATCAACGTCTACGAGGTAATGAACAACATCCCAGCTGAGCTATTTCCAAAAATTATGTCAAACATTTGTGTAAGGTTGAATATTGTGTAAGAAAAATGGCGATTCTTTTATGTAGGAAAGGATTACACTGAACATGTTTAATTAATGTTAATAAACCCTTATGTTTTACGCACCTATTTCATTTGTCTTTGTGTCTAGATTCCTTTTTTTACTCAGAACATTTATTTAGAAATAGGAAAATTTTAGGGGGGCGGGGACACTGGTGTGTGTGTGTGTGTGTGTACACACACATAATATATATATATATATATATATATTAGAATTAATATTTTAAACTTCTCATGTACAGTAGTTTATCGGCGAAATAAGATGCAAATAGTCGCTGACGTTTTGATTGAATAAGTTTTTATTTGCCCATTTGCCTCTATGAAAGTCAAACACTTCATAATTCATATATTTACTTTTTGTTATTTGTCACTCTTCTTCTCATTCTCCGGTTCCAAAATTGAAATTTTCTGAAGTCAGTACATTTAATATTTATTTGGAGTTATACAAATCCTTTACACAAAAACATTGATCATATTATTATTATTACCATTATTATACTTTTCATTATAAGAAATCAAATATAACAGTATATATATATATATATATATATATTTATATATATATATATATATAATATATATATATATATATATATATATATATATATATATATAGGCCTATACTTGACAATAACGCTTTTAAAACTATAACATTATATTATTTATTTGCTACCGTCGTTGTATAAAGATACGATTTTAAGCTCAGATAGAATTATAATACAAAAACGAAAGAAAATTATTTAAAATAAATACTGCTTGCTAGAAGAATAGCAAATATGGAAGCATCATGCAAGATATATTTCTCACCAAAGTCATATATGAACTCGTGCAATTTCATTCCCTTCATCCTTTTCCCGTCCATGCACAGCGTAGAGGGATAAAATTAAAGTTTCGTTAAATTTAGTATGAAATACTTGCATGCAATCATTCACTCTGGCATCAATCAGAATCAAAATGCAGAAATTTTCCTAAAAGTGTACGAGGATAAAGGGGTGAGGGAGGGTTATGAGGGTAAAACATAAAATAATATGTAGAAATTATAATAAACAAATATATGACAAATTTAGCTAAATAACACTAAATTCAATTAATGTAAAACGAAAATTAGTGGTAGAAAATTTTGATGTAGTTCGAGGGAACCGTTGCCATGGCTATAGTTGATCTTTGTAATGTCTCTGATTGGGGCAGAGAAATCCTTGTAGCTTTCAATGTCTCAAAAACTCAGTTTCTTCATCTGTCTAATCGTCAAATCTTCCACACAATTAATTAGCCCTTATCTTTAACAATTAATTAGCCCTTATCTTTAACAATACATAACTCAATCTTTCCTATTCTCTTAATATTCTTGGTGTTTCCTTTTCTCGTGATTTTTCTTGGAATGGTCGCATGTACTCACTTTCTAAAACGGCTTCTAAGAGGTTAGTGGTGCTGTGTCGTCTCCGCAGTTTCTTCACCCCCACTCACTTATTGTCTCTGTACAGGGGTCTTGTCTGCCCCTGTATGGAGTATGCTTCTCATGTGTGGGGTAGTTCAACCCACACAACTCTTCTTGGCGGGTGGTCTTTTCGTCTTATCAATTCTCTGCCTCTTACTGTCTGTCTTCAATCCCTCTCTCTTCGCCGCAATATTGCCTCACTCTATTTACTGCCACAATTATAACGGACACTACTCTTCTGAACTGTATACCTCCTCCTTTCAGGAAAGCACGCAGTACCAGACTTTCGACACAGTTTCATTCTTTTTCTGTCCAACTCTCTAACGCCATGGTTAATCGGTACTCAATCTTTCATCTACTCAACCGGCCAACTCTGAAACAAACCCTCCTCGATACATCTTTCCCCCTGTCTATTACCTCCAATCTTTCAAATGCAGAGTGTCCAGGCATCTCGAAAACTTTGGATCTTAATTTTGGCTCACTTCTTATATGAGAAGGGTTCTTGCAGACATCTGCCCTTAGCCCTACTTCCTGCGTAAAAAAAATTGTAATGGGATTGAACACCGGGTCCTGTTAATAAAAAAATCTCATTAAATTTACCAATATTTCTTATATAAGACTGGTATTTGTCTGTTATTTTGTCTGTTTAGTAAAAGTGCTTAGTTTTATTAGGAATGTACAGTATTTATCACAACTCAGATTTTCTGTTAACGAGCATTATAAAGTGTTTATCATGATTTAACGTCAATATAGATCCTTAATTACTTACCCCCTAATTTTTTATTGAAAAGACAGTGATTAAGGATTTATGTTAACACGATGCTTTAGTGTTACGAGATTGTTTGCTTCACTGTAATACCAGTAATATTTTAATTTAAACATTAAATGTTTGTATTTCGAATCTGTATTTTGTGAAGTAAGCTTCATTTTAATTTTTGTCATAATTATACTGTGTGCTTTAGTACTATTAGATATCATTGCATGCTCTTCCTGTATTTTGTTCATTTTCCTTTTATTTTATATGTGTACGTGCCAAATACCCAGAGAGACAACCAATTTAATTTCAGACATCGATGAATGTTTGCAGGGCACCCACCAGTGCCTTCCAGCTGAACAGGTTTGCTACAACCAACCCGGGTCTTACGCTTGTATCAATTCCGATGGCTCTTTATCTACCCCTGGTCTACCCTGGGGGCCCGGTCCAAGGGTTAGGCCTGAGAGCCCTACCCTGGGTATTAGAAATATTGGTACAACTAGGATAGGTGCCCAGGGGTATTCTGGAACGATAGACGAAGCAGATTATTCAAGCAAAGGCATTTGTCCTCCTGGGTACAAATTTAATCTTGAGTCACGAGTATGCGATGGTGAGAATTTTTAAGTGAAAAATTAAAAATTTAAACGACAATAATAATAAAATTTTGTTTACTAAAATAATCATTTCTTTATAAGTCTACATTTAATTTATTTCATCAGTTAAAAAAATATATTTCACTGCCGAAACTAACTCATGCTAAGACGAGTAGGCCAATGTAGATTATAAAGTTGATCTCATTTCTTACCGTTAAAACAGTTATGATAAGTGCATGATTTTTTTTAAAAATTTTATGTGCTTTATTATATTTCATTAAAGGTTTCACGTATTCGGAATTCTTGTTTAAATTTCTCGCATTTATCCGTAGTTCATATTTTATTCTCTGTTTTGTTTTCTATTCTGTCCTGCTGTTATATCTGTTTCGTACCTATGTTCAGACGTGAACGAGTGTGCCGTTGCTTTAGGGATTTGTGGGCAAGGCGCCTCCTGCCAAAACTCAATTGGATCCTACAGGTGTACTACTCTTATCACTGGAGACTGTCCTTCGGGATTCACATTTGACATAAATCATCAGTCCTGTTTAGGTTTGTTAACAGTAATCAGATACGTAAAAGCAAATCCTTATTGTCTTTATTATTTGAAATTTTGTTGGCACAGGGGAAACGGAAATTGATATTTTTACTCAAACTAAATCATCTAATATTTTTTCACTTTTAAATTTATTAATTTTAATTTCCATCATAGATTTTTTTGTGTTTCAAATAATTATTAAACAAAAATTAAATGTATAGAAAGACACATTTGCTAAGTATAAGAAATAAAAGCGTTGCTGATTAATTTTAAATGAATTTTACTTAGTGTTATCATGTTCTTATTTTTGTATTTTCACTATTTACAGTATTGTAAATCGTTTTTAGTACTTTCGCGACTTGTTACGCCCTTATTTAATGATCCTGTTTTATTCTCATAGATATTGACGAGTGTTCTTTAGGAACGCACAAATGCAGCTCTTCTGAGATTTGCATAAACACCCAAGGTAACTACGACTGTCAAGTGCGTGAAAGTTCGTCCGACTGTCCTCCTGGATACAAATACAATTCACGGATAAAGATTTGCGAAGGTGAGATTATTGGTTGACAATAACTAGGGGCAAAACCAGATGATGTTATTTTTGCTTTTCCCAAAGTTAATATAAGATTACTCTCACTATCGTCTACGTTTACATGAACTGCATAAATTGCATTATTTTGCAGTGGGCAAAGAATGAGTCATTTTACGATAAGTAACTCTATAAGTAACTTGAAACTCGGTTTCAAAGCTTACTTCCATTAATTTTTTTTACTTTTTATTCCATTTTTATTTTTGTTGTCTCTGAAACATACGAAAAGCAGCAAGCAGCAAAATAGCGATATTCCATTCAGAGATATTGATTGAAAAATAATTTGTCTGTTTTTTAATTAAGCTCCTAAGTCAAATTTGATCTCCATGCTATGCAGTATACCACAAATTTTGGCCTAATTATTAAATTCTACAACTATAATAAAGTGTGAATCTAGTTTAAATATCACAAAAATTATTAGATTAGCTTTTTAGTAAATAACAGCAGGTGCCATTTGTTGTGCTGATAGAGAATGCATAATGTACATTAGGTAATTCATAATAAACACGCGCTTTATTTATATTATGAAGGTACGGTAAGTGCAACAGTATTTGTACCAGTAAGTTTAATGTTCATTATATACTGTAGGATAAAGGTAAGTATTTTCCTTAGTGTGCAAAGCTATTGCTGTTTAGTACATTTGGTATCGGTGATTATTTTAGCTTGGTTTATATGTTGGTATGAAGACGCTCTGCTACTTTTCCGCATAGTTTTAATGTCGCTGAAATTGAACGCATGACTTATATATATATATATATATATATATATACACAGGGTGATTCAAAAGTCAGGTTACATAGGGCTTTTCTGTTTCTTTGCAGGTAAATGAGTTATGAGATGTTATCGAAGGAGGAGCGCATTGATGTGATATTCCTAGCTGGCTGCACAAGTGCATTGCCGTTAACGGTGGCCATATCGAACATATGATGTGACTATTCCCCTGTATCATTACATAATACAGTATATCCCTATGTAACCTGACTTTTGAATCACCCGTGTGTATATATATATATATATATATATATATATATATATATATAATGGGATTGAACTCAGCATGTCCCCTGAGTTTTTTCATGATACACACAAACCGTGCTTGGAACAAGGAACTCTTCTGGGAAAATTAAATCCACTATAGTCCGAATAAGTAATGGTAAATGACAAACACTATAGTTTTTCTTTTTCATGATATTAGTCCGACGTGGGCAACGGGTCACTCGCAAAGAGGCCCCAAAAATATGGCTTCCCTTTCCAGCTATCTGCAAAGCAGATAGGATCCAGCTTTGGGATAGGATCTAGCTTGTCATTTACCATTACTGATTCGGACTATAGTGGATTTAATTTTCCCAGAAGAGTTCCTTGTTCCATGCACGGTCTGTGTGTATCATATATATATATATATTCCTCACTAAATACTTTTACTTTTGGGAAATGTCATGCTCATCTTTCTCTCTCTTTGTGTATATGTGTGTGTATGTGTGTACGTGTGTCGTTTTTTTCCTTCCTCCCTACCAATCTATTCTCAGACGTGAACGAGTGTCTTGAAGGCCTTCACAGCTGCCATCCAGCGGACGAAATTTGTCGAAATATTATTGGAGCGTACGAATGTGACATGCGCTGTCAAGAAGGCTTCCAACTCACCACCGATCCTCCATCTTGTGTTGGTAAGTGGCAACGGCATCATGAAGCAAGTATCTTTCCTGAAGTAGTTATATCCGCATGACTTATATTTTAATTTTAAATTCTTTATCCACTTCTTACTGCAAAGCCTCTTGTAGACCAGTAGCAATAACAATTTTTTCTTTTAAATAACACTCAGACTTGAATGAATGCTTAGTAAACCTCCACACTTGCAACCCTGAAACCGAAATATGCGTGAATACAGTTGGTTCCTATCACTGCAACAGTCTTACTGGGAATGAAGTTGGCCAAGTTACTCCTTTAAGCATTTTACCAATACCAAAAGTGACTCTTGCAACACCGGTAGTGCAAGAGTGCCCGAGTGGGTTTGGGTTCGATTTAAATACAACTCGGTGTTTAGGTACGCTTTTTTGAATTGAATTGAATAACCTTTATTATTAATAAAATAAATACAGTACTTTTATAATTTACAATGACAAATAATTGCGATTTCTTTTACTTGATTTGGCTCTTAAGCTTTAGATTTTACTGGGCTCTTAATTAAAAATAAAACAGATAGTTATTATTAATAATAAATAAATCATGACTAAGAATTATTAATAAGGGTATGGCTTTAGTTCCATATAATTTTAAAGTATTTTTTTAATAGAGAATAAAGGATAAAAAGAAATGGAAGCATAAAAAAATGCAAAATCTGATTACAAATTTGACTGATATAAACTCGAAATCCGGTCCACACGGACTTCACTTCAGAGAATCGGAAGAACCTAAAACTGGTTTAAAGCACCATTTGAGTCCTTTTTGCGTGCGAAGCTAAGAATCACTATTAGAACCTGCAATATATGCAAATGATTTGGAATTCCTTTCCACAAGTGATTCTTAAGGGAAAAACAAAAAAAAATCGCTTTTCCCAGAAGAGGTAGCGATCGTTCGCGGGGTAAAACGAGAGAAAGGCGAGACGGGGACCGATAAAAGACGTCATTCTAAAATTCAGGAAAGATTAAATAAACGCCTGAACGCAAATGCTGCCTGATCTCTGAAACTTAAAGGAACAGAAACTATTTCTCATTCCGATTTCTCTGACGTTTTGTTTCCGTGTGGATAATGTCTGAAGAGTGGTCTGTATATATATATATATATATATATATACACACACACACACACACAGTGACGTTCACAAGTATTGGTACAAAGAAATACGTCAGTTATATTTGTTCTTATCTTTTGTACCATGCATAGGATAGTTATGAAAAGTTTACTGTTCGTTTAGAATATTGTCACAAATAAAAAAATTAGTTTAACTCCAACATACTAGGGCCACTCAATATATTTTGCCCCACCCTTTTTTCTTAGCTAAATAATAGGCCATGGGGCTGAAATGTCTTTTGAGACATAAGTTTGAACTTTCTACGCTTCACATAACCGGATTTTTCCAGTTTGAACCTCCCCTCCTTGTATAAAACCGCTTTTAAACGCCCTTGTATAAAACCGATGGTTAACGCAGTTTCGAAAATGGCGTCTGACAGTCATGTGCGTCCTAAACAGAGAGCTGTTATCGAGTTCCTAACCGCAGAGAAGAAAACAGTTGGAAATATTCACAAACGTCTACAAAACGTTTACGGAGATGCTGTTGTTGATCGAAGCACAGTTGGACGCTGGTCTAAACGTGTGAAATCATCGGAGAGAGGGAGCGCCAACCTGGATGATGAGCCACGCAGCGGTCGCCCAGCATCGGCTGTGACATCTCACACTGTGCAAGTGCTAACAGCATCATTCGATCAAATCGGCGCGTCACATACAAGGAGCTATCACTGGAGCTAGGAATTAGTGAAGGAAGTGTGAGTACGATAATTCAGCAACTGGGATACTCAAAAGTGTGTTCACGGTTTGTTCCAGGCGAACTGACTGAAGATCACAAAGCCTAAAGAAAAGAAATTGCTTCTGCGTCGTCGTTGGTTCGATGCGAGACAGAAGGGGATGACTCCTTTCACGAATTGTGACTGGGGATGAAACTTGGATACACTACTTTGAACCTGAAACAAAACGCCAATCCATGGCGTGGCATCACGCTGACTCTCCACGCAAGAGAAAGTTAAAAAATGGCTCCCTCTGCAGCAGGAAAGGTTATGGCCACCATCTTCTGGGACATGAAAGGGGTGATTGTGGTGGACATTATGAAGAAAGGACAAACAATCAACTCAGAGGCATATATTGCTACCCTACACAGACTCCAGAGACGTATAAAGCGAGTTCGACCGGAGAGAAAACTGGAAGACGTCCTTCTTTTGCACAATAATGCGAGACCACACAACAGTTTGCAAACAAGAGAGGCCATCACAAAAATGTGCTTGACTGTGTTACCCCACCTCCATACAGCCCGGATCTGGCACCTTCAGACTTCCATTTGTTTGGGCCAATGAAGGATGCTGTTCATGGAAGAAAGTTTCAGAGTGACGGTGAGGTTGTTGGGGAGGTTAAGAGGTGCCTCCAGCGGAACCCAGCGTACTTTTACCAACAAGGAATAAAGGCTTTTGTTTCGAGGTGGAGGAAAGCCGTAGAAAAGGATAGAGACTATGTGGAAAAAAAAACTTGTAAAAAAGGTATGTAACACATGTGTACAAAATTTCTGGAACTTACAAGGAAACTTAGAAAGAAAGAAAAAGGTTGGGGCAAAATATATTGAGTGGCCTTCGTATAATGTGAAACATTTAAAAATTTGAGGAAAATAAAAAAGTTAAAATGCAAAGGTTTTCGTACGTTTATTTACAAAACTATGTAATACTCTGTGCGTACACCTTAGGTTTGAAATTTTAACATATTTATCAGTAGTTGGCTGTTTATTAATCAGAGACTGTTGGCAATTCTGAATTATAGAATTTTCTCTGTGAATCTTTATGGAAGACGGATGACTGAACAAGCCATTAGTAAGCAATGGGTCGTCGTGGTAAAGTGTTGTCTACAGATCTTAAGAGATCTGTTATTGCTGCTCACGAGACTGAAAAGAGTTATAGGAAGATAGGAGAAGAACTTCGAATTCTATTTAAGACGGTTGCTGTAGTTATAAAGAAATGGAAAGACTTTGGAACAATCAAAACTCTACCAAAGTGTGAACGACTTTGCAAGATTTCAGAATGTACAGTTAGACGGATTGAAAGAATGGCAGCTGCGAATCCACGAATGACTGCAGGTGGTATTTACCAAACATTAAGACTCTAAATTCGATGGCCATCCCTGTACTATGCGTAAAACATTAAGAATGGTTTACATGGAAACGTTGCACAAAGAAAACCTCTGCACACAAAGCGCACAAAGAAGCTCTTTTAAATTACGCCAAGGATCATCAAAATGATGGATTTGCATTTTGGAAGAAAGTTCTTTGGACAGATGAGACCAAAATTGAATTATTCGAGAACAACGAGCAACGGTATGTTTGGCGAAACTTAAATACTGCATTCGAGGAAAAAAAATATCCTTCCTACGGTTAAACATGGTGCTGGTAGTTTGTTTCTTTGGGGATGCTTTAGTGCTTCTGTTCCAGGAAAGCTTGTTATCATTAATGGAATCTTGAATTCGAAGGAAATTTTAGAAGAAAATGTATTGCCTTCAGTTCGGGAGTTGCGAATAATACAACACCAACACAAATGCTACTGCAACAAGATAATGATCCAAAACATAAAAGTAAGAACACCATGAAATGGCTTCAACAAAAGAAATTCACGCTTCTCGAGTGGCCCAGTCAAATCCTAGATCTCAATTTAAATTTAATCGAGAATTTATGGTTTGATTTGAAAAAAGTTGTCCGCAAGAGAAACCCTTCGAATCTGAATGAATTGCAACAATTTTCTTTAGAAGAATGAGCTAAAATTTCTACTGAGGGATGTCGAAACCTCTTAGAAAAATACCCCAAACGAATCATTGAAGTCATTCAAGCTAAAGGTAAACCCTAAAGTATTGAATAATTTTGTAAGTAAATGTATGAAAAATTTGAATTTGAATTTTTTTTATTTTCTTCAAATTCTTTGATGTTTTACATTATATTTTCAAGTTAAGCTCATTTTTCTATTTGTTAAAATTTTTCAAACCAACAGTAAACTTTTGATAATTATTCTCTGCACGATAAGAATGAATATACCTGAACTATTTCTCTGTACAAATACTTATCAGCGCCACTGTATATATATATATATATATATATATATATATATATATATATATATATATATATATATATATATATATATATATATATATATATATATAATAAGAAATTCCCAGGAGAAAAAATTAAAAAAACTGTAAAATTAAAACTACAAAAAAGGGCGAACGAAGCTTTTCGAAGGAGAAATTACCTCCTTATTTCAGGTCTAGTCAGAAACTAAAAACATTTGGGAGGCAGGGTTCCGCCAGATATGTATAATGAAATTTTGTCAGTTGGAAAAAAGTAGCTCTGCTTCATGCAAAATGCAGCAATATATATATATATATATATATATATACATACACCTTACCTTACCTTACAAAGGTTTCGCGCGATGATTTCTCATTTCGCGAAGGTCAGCTTGTCGCCCCTCCTCTCGAGTTGGCCTGGTGAAGTAGTGAGTTGGATTCTTGCGCTCTCCACCTCACATAGCCAGGTACGCTCGGCTCATCGGGGATTGTTCTGAGCCAGGCGTCTAGTCTTCTTTTGAAGATTTCCACTGCAACGCCCTTCGTGTTTCTTAGGTCTTTGGGCAACTGATTAAACAGTTTTGGTCCTCTCACTACAAAACTATTTTCTTTTAGGGTTAAGGATGTTCCCTGTCTCGCCTTCAATTTGGGAATACGACACAGTCTACCGTTTCTACTTTCCACCGTTGTTTGGGGAGTTATAGGGTTCAGAGTAAGATTAGGGACTAGTTTCTCCATTATTTTCCAAGTGTAAATAATTGTGTATCTCTCTCTTCTTTCCAGTGAATATAGGTCTAGTTCGCGTAACCTTTCCCAGTAATTTAGTTCTTTGCACCCATTGATCTTGGCTGTGAAGCTTCTCTGGATCCCTTCCAGCTGTCTAATGTCTTCTTTTTTATATGGGCATGTTAGGACCGAGCAGTATTCCAATTTGGGTATTATCAGGGTTTTCAGTAGAGGAATCATTACATTCCTATCCCTTCGTTTAAAGGTTCTCAATATCTGTTCCGTTATTCTCTTTGCTCTGTTTACTGCTATCTTATCTTGTGTTTCAAATTTTGCATCATCTGTCATTACAACCCCTAAATTTTTTGCTCTGGAATTTCTCTGAATTTCCTGTCCATTTCAGGTATAATATTCCATGAATTTTAGGTCTTCTCTTTTTCCGTACCGTAATAGCTGAAATTTCTCGGTGTTAAACTTCATATTGTTGTCTTCCGTCCACTTGTAGATTCTGTTTATGTCGGTTTGTAGAGATCTTATGTCTTCTGGGTTTCTTATTTTTCTACTGATCTTTGTGTCATCCGCAAATGATGTTACTGTGCTGTCTCTGGTAACGTCCTCATCTATGTCAGTTAGCATGATTATGAAGAGTAGTGTTGCTAATGCTGTTCCTTGTGGTACGGAGCTGACGACCTCTGATTCTGATGAAGATATTCCTTGAACTATAATAACTTGCCTCCGCTCACTAAGAAAATTATATATCCATTTTCCTACTTTTCCTGTTATTCCCATATATTTCAGTTTATGTATTATGATTCCATAGTCACATTTGTCAAACCCTTTGGCAAAGTCTATGTATATTACATCATAGTTTTCATTACTTTCAAGTGCATCAGTAATGTTGTTGTCGTGATAGGCATGATCTGCCTGACCGGAATCCATGTTGGTTGTCATTTAACTTTTTCCCCGAGTTTCCAAAAGGTCATATTTTTTCTCTAACTATTCTTTCAAATATTTTAGTGAGATGAGATATAAGCGACACTGGCATCTCCTTTATATATTTGGGCTATGCTCGCTCTCTTCAGGATGCTCGGAATTTCTCCCGTGTCTAGTGATCGTCTCCATATCCAATATAGGGGCTCGGCGATTGCATTCTTGCAGTTTTTGATCAGTGTGGCATTCCATTTGTGCGGTCCTGTCGCAGAGTGTGCTTTTAATTTCCCTATAGCTTGTGTAATATCATCTGTCGTAAAGTCGAAATCAGTTATACTTTCCCCTTGCAGTTCTTTTTCAAAGAACGCGTTTCTATCGCATATCAGTTTGTCACTTTTTTGGGATACTGAAAGGTGATTCGTACTGAGCTCTTAATATTTCAAATACTTCTGTTAGATCATCAGATGAAGCATTGTCTTTATTTTTCAAAGGTCCGATAGTCGCATGATTTTTCGGCTTCCATTTTGCAAAATTATAGAAGTACTTTGAGTTAACCTTGATCGCTTTTATAGCTTCTCTTTCAGAACATTGACCTCTTTTGTCTCTCGAACCTGCTTCTTTTTCTACTTTGTTGCATTTCTGGGACATGTCTTTCCACAATTTCCAGCGTCTTCTCCTCTAAGGTCATTAGCATCTCTTCCGTTGTCTTGACATTGAAGATGATTTTCCAATCTATTGCTTCCATGCTGGATGCAACACCTTCCCAGTTTATTATAGCTTTGGAGTGAAAATCCTCCGAGAATTTTTCCTTCTTTATCTTTTTCGATACATGTTGTCCCGATATCGTATGTAATTTCTTTCTTCATTAATTTTGTACGGCTCTCGGATTCCCATATTTATCAATTGCTTTGTATTTGTTGAATGGTGTTTAGTAGTTGAATTGTGTTGTCTACATCTAAAAAATTGGTAACTCTGCTGATGGTTTTGACTGCTCAACTATCGTGTTCCTTTGAGTGTGATGGTAACGGCATTTTTTCCCATACTTGCATCTCCTGTATCTTGCATAAGTTATGCAGATATTAAGGTGGTGGAACTTGCAGTTTTTAAAATTTTAAATATTAATTTTTGTAATGCAAGTTGCATAAAGTGGGATGCGCATAGATGTATTGCTCATCCTTGTATTTGCAAATCTGCAATATATATATATGTAAGAGAAAAACGATGCATGACAACGTTGTTCCCTCCATGCACACACAAACCTCTGATCCATCTTCAAGGAACTGATTCGTAAACGCACTGGAAACGTTATCGTGCGACTGGGAGGAGTGTGGGCATAGATAAGACGTGGTGGGTTTGCACTTGAGTTGAACGTGGATGTGTGGATCTGCGGGCACAGCGTACTTAGGACGCGTGGTCGTGCGACGGGTGCGCGTGGGCGGGATGATTCTGGATTCCAGGTGTCGACCTTGGAACCCGTGCGGGGCTACCGCATCCTCCAGAGGGCACGCCACCCTCAAATGTACCCCATAAAGGTTCGTGAAATCCATGAAATCCCCCTTTAACCTAACCTACACCGTACCCACTTCAAATCCCTCTCATAAAAGGACGTGAGGACCCCGTGACGTCATCATGCGAAATATTTCCATAAATTTCCATAAACGGACGTGAGGATCTCGAGTGGAAAATTCTCAACTTGATCCATTTTTGTCTACTTTTTTGCCACTACTGTACACTACTTTTTTCAATTCAGTTTATTTCTGACAAAGAAAAGGATTCCGAGATCTCATTTTCAGATATTCTTATGAAAACATCCTTATAGTGGACCGGCCAAAATTAAAAAATCGACTTTGAACGGCGTTTTTTGTTAATATCTGGCACCCATGCTAAATCAATGTACCTGTGGGTGAGGAATAAAATGCAGGTGGATGCCACTCTCGCTTTTGGCTTTGAAGTCATTTTCGAGGTCAAACTGTGCAGAAAATTATATTTTCTAATTTTAATTTTAAAAAAAATATTCTGAGCCAATTGGTTTGACCAAATGTTTCATTTTGCCACACTTAGTGATAAAGAAGTATGATGACACGCTTATTCCATCCGAATTACCAACTCAAGGTCAAATTCAAGTTAATCACGACCGAAATTGTGCTAAAAATTTGTGATTTTTTATTTTAATTGGCAAAAAAAAACATTGACCAAGGCTGTTTGTCAAAACAATTTATTTTAACATGATTAGTGCTTAATAAGTTTGATGGCATGAATTAAGTACTCACAGTAACAGAATTATCACAACTAAATCACAAAGCAGTAAATATAGCCCCATAACTATACAGTTTACACACTAGTAACATCTACAAGTTCACGTTTCTTGATGAACAGCACCGAAATGCTGCACTGACAGTCACAATTGTGTGGATTGCAATCACTTAAGAACAGAGTTATTAGTTCCTTACAGCACATTCCAGCTTCTCTCGATTTCAGCCCGGAAGAGAGACATAGATCTACTGTCCAGCTGGGTTACAGCAACCGCTGTCGTTACAACCACAAGCTTTTGTACACTTTATCCTTTTCCTGAAGCAGTTGAATCTAGCTGTCTTGCACTTTTTTTGCAACCACAAGCAACAAGCTCCAGGCAGGCTTCAGGGATTGGAGGAAGTCTTGTCCACACTGGTAGGAGGATCCCATCTTCCAACTTACAGGCTGAAGTGTCCACCAGATCTTCAACAGCTACGTGCTCTTTGTCAGCCTGGAGCCATATTTTGGCCTGATAGTTTGCCCGCTTAGCGTGGAGCTCCAGGGCATCCTTTGTCGGTGGGAACATTTCCAGAGTCTTCTTGGCCTGCCCAAAAAGGTGAACGCTGGCGTCATCAACTGTGTGTTGTTCCGGGGTGCCATACAAATGAGACACAAACTTCTCAACATCTGCGATATCCCCATCTCGACCAATGGCGTGCAGCAGGAGTGGGTGGTCACTGAACACCTTCCAACACTCTTTTTTTCATGACCACTGAAGGACGAGACTGTGTAATACCCGGTCAAAGCGTGGAAGCTGACCAGGTTATCCCTGACTGTGGGCGACAAACTCTTGAATACATCGTGCACGGGGTAGCATTTTCGGTTCTTGGCCGTTCCGCGCAGCATCCACACTTCAGCGACCTTGGTGCAAACGAAGTGAATCAGCAGCACCATTACATCAGTATCTCTACACACTACCAGTATTCGTTCATAGCCCTGGGACGCTGCATCACATGAGTTAAGGATGAGCCTAGTGTCCGCCTCTTCGTGGTTGCTATGCAGTGGAACGTCATGTCGCCTGGTTGACCGTACTTCAGTGGCTTCAGAGAAGCCACCCCATGTCACCAGCTGACATCCTTCTTGAAGATCTCTGCCCTTCTCAGTGATGACGTTAGACAGAAACAAGGCTAGGTCAGCCTTGTTTGTATCCAGAGCCATGAAGTTTTTCCACACTTCAGGCAGTGGAACTTGTGGGCCATCAATGACTTTCCGAATCGGTTTCTTCTTGCTTGCACGTTTTGTCCTGGTAACTGCTTTGAGCGATCCTTCCCCTGCGTACCGATCAAAGATGACATCAACTCTTGTTGGTCATTGAAATAAATCGTCACGGCCTTGAAGAACACTTCAGCATAGTCGCCGGATGTCCGACAGCCGCCAGGCTTGCCAAGAGCTTGGATGAGTGCATGGCCATCTATCATCACACCGGTCTTCAGATCAGAGGTTAGAACCTCTGAGCTTATGGTCTGCTGAGCCATCAGGATGTTCATCAGCTCAGACTTCGATGTCGAATTCATCTCTCCTCCTGCCTTCGCCAGACTAAATGGGACTGGGGACAGTTCATGCTTCAAGACGTTGACCATCTCCACCATGCGACCTGCGGTTGCGGCATTCAGGAGCCTCTGTAGTAGCTTTCTGTCAGCTTTGATGGTCTTCTGCATGTTCTGCTTGGTGGAAACTGTAGCTTTGTGCACATCAGCGAAAGTTTTCGCAGCCTTTTGAGTTTGCCTTCAGAGGTGAATAAGGGGTAGCATGATTTATGCCACTTGAGTTCCAATGCATTGAAATCACCCTTGGAATGACTTTCCAGTCTTTGTAAAACATCAAGATAGTAGGTATCTCCCAGGTTCCCTCTCTCATCGCCCACAGTCATAGTTCTTTCTTTTCTTTCTGCTGATGCTGTGCGCAGGTCACCAGCGCTGCTTTGGCAGAAGAAGCAACAATCCTCACTGACATCCTGACGTTTCCTCTTGCGCTTGATGACAGCTACAGGGTCCATTGCTGATGAACTCCCTATCTGCAAAGACAAGTGGGAAATGGCAGTATGTAGTAGCCACAGATATATTGAAACAATTCGAACCATACTTATTCTTTAGCAGTATTATTATTATTATTTTACCAGCTGGCACTGTCTGCACTCTTTTAATTGCATATACCAAACCAATGTCTGGCCAGCCAGTGCATTGAAAATATTCAACATGTGAAGGTATGCTATTACTTGTACTATGGTAGTAGTAAGCACATGCGCACCTCACCCAGCATGCTAAATGTAGTTTTAATGGAAATAAAGACATCCAGAATCATAGTTACATTCAATTATTATCCATAAAATCGCAAAAATATGCTGTATATGCTAATGATACACCTTTAAACATGTTACATAGAGCCACCACTTAAATGCAAAAATTCGGAATTTTTCAGAATTTGACTTTTGTAACCTTGTATGGGACTTTCAAGCCCAAAATTGAGCGTGGCATCCGCCCACATCTTGTTTGGCATCCCCAATACTACTTATCTAAGGTGGGTGCCTGCTATTAACAAAAAACGCCGTTAAGTTTTTTCTAGAGGACTTTTCAATTTTTGGCCGGCCCACATTACATAGTAACCCTATTCGCACCGTTTTTAGGAAAAACACCCATTCAAATTCCTAATGTACACTGGTTTTCATCTCATTCTAATTCTACGAAAAGGGGCATTTCAATCAATACATTTTTGCCTGCTCTTAAGATTTGCAGTCTCCATTTTCTGTATTCTGAGATTAAATATGTTAGAGACTCTTTTACTCAATTAGAATATCCTAATAACTTTATTACTAAGTCATTGCAATTATCGAGAAAGAGATTTTATTTTCCGGCTACTAACAGGAATCAATTTAAAAGAAACACTTATTATTTTACCGTCTGGATGAATAATTTAAAAGATTATTTGCGAAAAGAGATTAACATCGTTTCTAAAACGCAGTGTACAGCACAAAATTTACTGAGAAAAGATTGGATGAATGCTGAGAATGACAACTACAGAAATTTTTAGGATTAATTGCAATGACTGATAAAATGTACGTAAGTAAAACAGATGATTTGAGGTAAAGAATGTACCTTCATAAGCACGTCATCAGGAATGGAGCTTGTTCGTCAGCACTACTTTTTCATCGTGTTACCCGCGATCATAATATTAATGGTGATAATAGTTAGTATAACGAGGGAGTTGTTTAACCTCCTTCGCAACATCTAAGGTTATATAACGGAGGGGACCTACAGCTTTACGAGAGATTCCGGACTACGGGTCGCTACATAATCTGGACCCAACTACTCTCCAAACCCAAAGTCGTTTAACTTCACTGATCAACGGAAGCGGTATTGCGACACTGGCCACGACGAAGACCTCAATAATAGTTTCATTTTTGTCAAGTTTAAAAGTATTAAACGCAGAAAAATAGGTGAATCGATATTGATTAACAACGGACAATTTCAATTTTAATTTGGGTTGTTTTAAACTGAAGTGAATTTATTACTAAAGGAAGATTTGGTAAAAAATAATTGTCATAATTATTCCGCACCAGCTACTTAATTCTTTTGCACATGCGCACTCCAAGAGACTCGTTTTATCCTTCCTTATTTTGTTTTTAGTTTCTGACTCACCCGATATAAGCGGGTAGTTTCTCCGAAAAGCTTCGTCTGCCCCGTGACGATAAAACCCACACGGAGTTTATTTTCACAACAGTTTCGATGCCCACTGGCATCTTCTTCGGGTGGGTATCGAAACTGTTGTGGAAATAAACTCCGTCTATTAGTGTGGGTTTTATTGTTACATTTCGATCTCTACGTAAAAGTGAAGTTTTGCATTCGTCCGCCCTTTTTATAGTTTTATTTTTTTTTAATATATTTTCACTGAGAATTTTTTATTGGTATTTGATCATATGTAATTGTACGCTTTTTACGATATATATATAAAGTAATCCTTTTGCATTTAAAATAGCAACAATGTTGATGGCATTCAAATTCTGAAAACTGATATCGCAACAATTAATGTAGAAGCTTCCTTTTTTGTTTATTCTTTACTTTTTCTCATTTAAAATCCTGTAACTAAAGTTCTGCATAGATATATACAGTAATACTCCAGTGTGAATGCTTTTTTTTTCGTTCTTTGTAAAAAGAGCATTCATGCAGTAACTGACATTTATTTTACATAAATCGATAAATCTGATCTTCCGTTTCCTTCACTGCGATATCTAGACTTTTAAAATTTAATTTTTATTTACAAAGATATAAACGAATGCGTCTCCGGACTACACAATTGCACGACATCAACCCATAAATGTATTAATACTCTGGGAGGGTTTTTATGTACTCCGAAGACCGGATGTTCGCCTGGTTACGCCATCAGCTCAACGACAGGAGGTTGCGAAGGTAGAAGAATAAGTTATTGTTATTGCAAAATGAAAACATTTTTGTTCTGTTGAAGTGATATCACTCGTGGATTAAAATTTTCAGCTGAAGTATTTACGCTTTCACTGATGTTCTTTGTCTAAATAAGTTAAAAGTTGCATAATAAAATTTTGTATCGTAAATTTTTCCTTAGATGTGGATGAGTGTTCGAAAGGCTTTTCAAACTGTCTCCCAGGTCAGATCTGCGTCAATACTGAGGGCAGTTTTGAATGCAGAGTTGAATGTCGGGATGGATTCACGTATGAACCCCAGTAAGTATATGATGATAAAGTTTCTAGAAATCCGTGTGTTAATTACTGAAAAAATTAGAAATATTAAAATGTGGTTTTAAAAATGTTAAAGAATAAGTAACGAGTTTAGTAAAGGTAAGCTTAATATTATACAAATTTAGTATATTGAGGGGTTATGTCATAAGAAATGGTAAGTGAGTATATATGATATACTACGTATATGTTCATTGTCAAAATATATTTGTATACATTCCTATTACTGTGAATGACAATTACTATGATAGTACTTGTTATACTGCCCAAGACTTCCTTTCGTAACATGCATTATTGTTAGTCTTTTTAACTTAATATAAATTTATTATTGTAGCGATCCTGCAATTTGCGTCGACATCAACGAATGTTTGTCAAATCCTTGCAACTACGGGCAACAGTGTGCAAACACTGAAGGATCTTACATTTGTCTAAGATATTCTGGAGGTGTTACGCTGCAGCCCACGACAGCAGCGCTGCCTATAATTACTCCAAGAACAACCACTACTACCAGCACTCCTACCCTTACTACTTCTACTACGACTAGACAAGTCAAAAACGACTACCACTAAAGCATTTTGTCCAAGAGGGTACAGAAGGAAAAGAAAGAACTCGGAATGCAAAGGTTGGGATTTACTGTGTTGTAGAGTGCTGCAAATGTTGTGGTTTTTTTTCACAGAATTTTGCAAAGTTTCGTTTATCCACATCGGGTTAATGGGATTGTACACACCAGTAGCATCGATTTTTTAATTGACGTTTAAGCTTGTGATACGAGATTTGACTTCTTCGATCAGACATAAAAACTTTTGAGGCAATATTATGACGTAATTCTAAAAATATGAATACAGCCTTGCAACAAACAAACCAGATTTTAAAGTTCTCGTTTTGGTAAAGCTATGCTAAATCATCGTTTTCTTTAGAGAAATATACGTGGCTCTTTAAAAATGCGATAAAATTCCTGAAGAAAACGACTTTTGCAACACCTCTAAATACCGTTTACAGTACTTTTCGATTCCAGCGTCCAAACCTTTCACGGTCTTTTTCTCTTAGTGAGAAGGTAAAATTGAGTTTACTCTACACTTATAGTTAACCTTGTCATAAAGAAAAAACGAACAACACTCACTATCAAATGTTAACCGTTTAGTTTGGTTTTTCTGGTTTACTGGCAGAGTTCTTGAGTTTATCACTTAGTTCTAATAGAAAAATAAAAATCCGTAAGCGTCCTTGCTTTTCGACCCACCAACCCGAGCAAAGGGGGAGGGGTGTTGCAAGGGTAGTATGCAACAAAGGGGGGAAGGGGATGTTGAAAAGGGGGATGGGTTATCCCGCAAGATGCAATGAAGGGGGGGAGCTTTGGGGAGAGAAGGGAGGATGACCTCCCCCCAAAGGGGCAACCTTAACCTAAGAGAGAGAGAGAGAAAGGAGAAGGAGGAGGGTCTTTGGGGGAGAAGTTGGAATGTCTTCACCTCCCAAAAGGAAATCCTAACCTAAGCCTTAACTTAAGAAGGAGAGAGAGAGAGTTGTTTCATCCACCGCCGTCCGTCGCATAATGAGCGTCCAGGGAACCAGCATCTGTTATAAATAGGGTCTGGAGTTGCCAGATACCCCTATATAATTTAATTATATTCAGCTGTACCTTATTAGGATGAGTTGCCAGCTACCACTATATATTCTATTTATTTATTTATATAGGTAGAGATACCAGATACCACTATATATTTATTTATTTATATATAGATAAGTTGCAAGATTGCACCATTTATTTTCATTATTAAGTCATATATAGATGAGTTGCCAGAAAGCACCATCTATATATGCAGGGTTACCAGTCAGCACCATTTATTTATTTATATAATTTATTAAAGGCAAGAGTGACGTTCTCCTTAATTTCCTCAGCAAAAGAAATAATTAAAACGAATTA
>JAJOZX010003297.1:375000-380000 GCA_023014485.1 Bathynomus jamesi | reverse complement strand
TCCTGTCCCTCTGATTTCAAATTTATAACATATTATAACATATTATTTCGTATATAAATTATCTCGTATGTGCTCATGTACTTGTGTTGTACTAATAACCATATAGTATAACCATATAGTATAACCATATAGTATAACCATATATTATAACCATATATAAATATATAAAAACACTGTAAGAATGGTAAACGACGTAATGTACTTCAATGAAACTGTAATTAAGTGTAATGATTTAATTTATAATGTAAGAATGTACTTTAATAGAACTGTAATGGACAATCATAAGCGAATGTGAAGTAATCCATAATTGAAATCGTAATTGTAATGAACCAAAATTAATACGTACTCAGTCGTGTACTTAATTTGTACTTATGTACTATTACGAAATGATATCGCCTTCAGAAATGAAGATTCGGCCAAAATATACGATTAGTTTTTATTTTTTTTTTTTTTAAATTTTTATTTGGAATCTTTCAAACATCTGATCATGTGTTTAAAAGGGGGAAACTTAACCTTCAACTGTCTTCCCCCAAACATTTAGGTTTATATTATACATGTATTTGTAAAATTACGGCACTTCATTGCGGTACTTCATTACGGCACTTCATTACGAGACTCCTTTGGACTGCAGCCTCGCTGCCGGGGAGGGGGCAGAGCCCCCTTTCCACTTAACCAGAACGCCTCGTCGATACGAGACACACCATAGGGACATAGAAGAAGAGGATTTTAACATAGAGTGGCGACCCTATAGCCAGGATAAACACATAGAAGAAGCAAGAGTTTAAACATTTGGAGACCCTACTACCAAGTTTTTAAGAAGAAGATTTTAAGAAGAGGATTTTAACAAGTGGCCACTCTTTGGCCAGAATAGAAATTACCCTGCATCAGGATAAAACCATTTGACCGGCGTGTCACGACTTCTAGTTCGTAACATCCACCCTTGAACCGGTGTGTCACGACTCCAAGTTCTCCACGCCTAGTTTTCATCCAAGAAGAAGTAGCCAGCAAGACGTCTTCAGGACACGTCTCAAGGATTTCCCCATAGAAAATTTTGTTAAGTACAGAGTTTGTCTTTTTAAGTAATTTGTAAACATTTGAAAAGTCAGCATTATTAACAGTTAATATTTAGTATTGAGCCAGAATTAACACAAAACACAGTGAACACTTCAGACACCAGTGATACATTTTTTTTTAGTGAAACAGTAATTTTCACAGAAGTTAAATGTAACAGAAGTTAAATGTAACAAGTTAAATGTAACAGAAGTTAAATGTAAGAGAGTTAATTTCAAGAGAGTTAATTTCAAGAGAGTTAATTTCAGAGAGAGTTAATTTCAGAGAGAGTTAATTTCAGAGAGAGTTAATTTCAGAGAGAGTTAATTTCAGAGTTAATTTCAGAGAGAATTAATTTCAGAGAGAGTTAATTTCAGAGAGAATTAATTTCAGAGAGAATTAATTTCAGAGAGAATTAATTTCAGAGATAATTAATTTCAGAGAGAGAATTTCAGTTATTTTCACTATTATAGTCAGTACAGAATTATTTTATTTTATGTACCAAACATAATAGTACAGTACCTTCGCGTACATTAGAGTGAAATGTTTACATTTTATATTTTTGTTTGCAAATTTTTTCAAATTATTGAATTGAATTGACTTGCAAATTAAGAGAGAGTGTTTATAGAGAGTTTATAGATTTAGAGAGATACTTGAAGTAATTTTGAAGTCAGTTTTGAAGTCATTTTTTGAAGTCATTTTTTGAAGTCATTTTTTAAGTCAGTTTTTGAAGTCAGAAGGTTGCGCCAAAAGGGACAACCGCCCCAGAGATTTATAGAAATACTTGACAAGCGTTCAAGTTAGACAGTTTAAGTTTCAAGATACTTGACAAGCGTTCAAGTTAGACAGTTTAAGTTTCAAGATACTTGACAAGCGTTCAAGTTAGACAGTTTAAGTTTCAAGATACTTGACAAGCGTTCAAGTTAGACAGTTTAAGTTTCAAGATACTTGACAAGCGTTCAAGTTAGACAGTTTAAGTTTCAAGATACTTGACAAGCGTTCAAGTTAAACAGTTTAAGTTTCAAGATACTTGACAAGCGTTCAAGTTAGACAGTTTAAGTTTCAAGAATACTTGATAGAGTTCAAGTTAGTTTCAGAATACTTGATAGAGTTCAAGTTAGTTTCAGAATACTTGATAAGAGTTCAAGTTAGTTTCAGAATACTTGATAAGAGTTCAAGTTAGTTTCAGAATACTTGATAAGAGTTCAAGTTAGTTTCAGAATACTTGATAAGAGTTCAAGTTAGTTTCAGAATACTTGATAAGAGTTCAAGTTAGTTTCAGAATACTTGATAAGAGTTCAAGTTAGTTTCAGAATACTTGATAAGAGTTCAAGTTAGTTTCAGAATACTTGATAAGAGTTCAAGTTAGTTTCAGAATACTTGATAAGAGTTCAAGTTAGTTTCAGAATACTTGATAAGAGTTCAAGTTAGTTTCAGAATACTTGATAAGAGTTCAAGTTAGTTTCAGAATACTTGATAAGAGTTCAAGTTAGTTTCAAGAATATTTGATAGAGTTCAAGTCAGAGTTTTAATTGAAGTCAGAGTTTTAATTGAAGTCAGAGTTTTAATTGAAGTCAGAGTTTTAATTGAAGTCAGAGTTTTAATTGAAGTCAGAGTTTTGTTTTAAGTCAGAGTTTTGTTTTAAGTCAGGTTTCAAGTCCCAAGTCATTTCAATGCAGTCAATTGAATTCAACTTTTTCTTTGTAATTTAAGAGAATTTAATTTAAGAAAATGTAATTTAAGAATTTAATTCAACCTTTTTTTTTGTTGTAAAAGAGAATTAAATTCAACCTGAATTCACCGGTTTGCGTCTTTAGTTTAACCTTTTTTCTTGTTTGTAAGAAGGAAATTGACCGATTTGTCTTTTCTTTTCATGCATTGTTGCGTATATAAATATATAGTTATGTAATTTATTATTTGTAACAAAACCGTTTTTACAAAGGTTGTAACGATTTTGGTAATTATTGTAATGTATATGAGGAACATGCCGTCCCTCCGTTTGTTGAACTCTTTTAATTTTTAAGTAGTGTGACAAGCAATCTTTTTTTAAAGAGCAAAGTGCTCACGAAAGACGTATTGTCAATTTCAGACTTATACCCCCTGCTTAGTCACTCAATTCCCCCGAATGTCGTACTCCAAACTTTGTGTTTTTATTTTATTTTATTTTAACACCCCCAACCCCAGTTGAACCGTGTCAACCAGAGAAATGGTTCAACCATGGTTAATTCCTCTTTGGTACGATGGAACATAACCTCAATTTATGTTAAGTTGTGTTTTTATATATTTTAGAATATTATAAAATTATGTTTAGCTCATTAAAATGCATAAATTGATTTCTATTTTTAATTTGTATTCTTAATTTTCTTAATTCAATTATCGTACCGATACTTCTGGTTAATGTTAATGGTTATATAGTTCATGTATAGCTAGGAATGTTACTAGTCGAATTTAATTCCATCTTCAAAATTTAATTTTTAATACCGCTAGATTTACTTTCATTAATTGTAAGGTCCTCTAAGTTCATTTTTTTAATTACCTTATACGTGTAACTGATTAATTATGTAGAATCTATAATCCTAATTGAATTTTATTACTTTTGACACATATTCAAATTCATTTACGTTCCGTCCCTCCAGTCACTTTTGCATTAAAACTCGTATGCAAACATCATCACTATAATACATCATAATTATTGCTTACTATATATAAATTCTCGCTCATGCATTTATTAAGTTATTTTATCTGTTCCTTAAAGTATATATATATATATATATATATATATATATATATATATATATATTTATATATATATAATCCTAATCCACCAATGACCCTAATGATCTAGTTCTTCACGGGATGAACAAATTACTCTCATATTCTACATACTATTGTACCGACTCACTCATCTACAGATGCTTCTTACCAATATTTATAGATACATCTGCACACTGACGTATAATTTCAACTATTCAACTATAAATCCCCTTTCTCCTTTTGAAAGTATCACCAACCACTACAATCTGTACCCAATAAACATAAATACACATTTGACCACAGGTCTATACATCATCCACTACGTAATTCGATTGTACCTACAACAGTCAATAAAAACGCATGTATGCACACTATATATACTATATATACTATATATACAAACCTTATGCTAAAATCATTGGATATCACAATAAAACTATTTCATTACGTGTAAGTGCAAACTATGCTATTTAGTCTTAATCATTTTTGCTTCCTAATATATCTTGCTTATGCATTTATTCAGTTAATTTAACAATCCTCTCAGCTAATCTGTCCCTCGAAATTGTAAGATATACACTTTGCACCTATTACACCCAAATACACACTAGACCACAGGTCTATACATCATCCACTACGTAATTCTATTTTTACCTACAATAGTCAATAAAATTAGTTATGAATTGTACCATCATGGTAACCTTGAAAATCCATGAACTTTAAAATTTATATTTTTCCCTTTTACCTATTCATTATGAATGTAATTTTCCCCACAGAAAAATAAAATTTTGCTAAAAATTTAACAATATCATTCTTTGTCTAACTTAATTGTTTGTCTAAATTAAAGTATTAATCTTTGAATTTTTTATATTTTATAATAACTTATAATAACTCTCTAAGCATAATAACTAACTTGTTCTGTATAAAACTTGTAATGTAAAAAAGAATTCGTCATCATCTAATTTGAATTCGTTAGATGTTATTTTCTCAATTGTATTGTATTAATTGTATTATATTATTGTATTAATTAATGCCATTTTAGAGGGGGAACACTAAAAAATGAACAATGAATAACCCATATTCATTTTTACATAAGAAACCAAAATCGCCTAAGCGAGTTTTGGATAGAATTTCGATTTGTACTTCTTTATTCATTACTGTATTTCTCTAATTCATCTTTTCTAATAATGACTTATACA
>JAJOZX010003297.1:220000-370000 GCA_023014485.1 Bathynomus jamesi | reverse complement strand
AAATCCTGTTGTATCTCTACAAAAAAATTCTGCTTGTAGAGATCTTCTAGATTTCTTATTTTTCTACTGATCTTTGTGTCATCGGCAAAGGATGTTACTGCGCTGTCTCTGGTAATGATCCATGTCAGGATTATGAAGAGTAGCGGCGCTAATACTGTTCCTTGGAGATATTCACAGGTGATCTCTTGAAAAGAGGAAACAAACTTATACAGATACAAATAAGAGTGACAATTGACAGCTAAAATATGCAGGAACCATGTACATTTAATGTTGCAACTCATCACTTCTGTGTCTGACTTTGACGGTGAGGCTCTGGTTCGCTCCAGCATGCAGGCTCCTAAACCTAACCTGGCCTATGGTTCAGACCATAGAATCTCCTTGTACTGTAATGACTTGCCGCCGCTCAAATTATATGTCCATTTCCCTAACTAACCAAAATGAGGAAAAAGTGAGGATCGAGTAGTATGCTTTCAAATATTAATGCAAAATATTGTCGTGACAGAGCGTGCGAGTGAACAATTCACTCATTCACCTTGAGATGTGAGCATTGAAGTTAAATCTACGGAGAGAATGAACCGATAAAGACACCATTAGTCGTGAAGGCGACCAATCAGTACTTCAATGTCCAAAGCGTGGGTCCGTTATATCGGTGTTACGATTGACCAGAACTGCACAGCATACTCCAGGTGCGGCCGAACCAGGGAATTGTACAGAGAGAGCACAATCTCCATGTTTCCGAAATCGCCTCCTGATATAACCCGCTCTCTCTTTCTGTTTTTGGGATTTACCTTACCAATAAGTTCTGTGGCACGTGAAACAGGCTACCTTCAGAAGTTGTGAGCAGTTCCTCTGTGGGTCAGTTCAAGAAAAGGATAGACCGAACCTTGCACACTAGTTGAGGTGTAGGAATTTTTCCCTCGCACCCGTTGCTAGTGGCACCTCCACGGTATGGGGCGCATGGCTTTTTGAGGTACTTCTTGTCATTGTAACTACTCTCTCTCTCTCTCTCTCTCATGTATACATTACACATTGTGCCCCTACTACTTTTGCATAAAGTCTTTCCAAAATTGTTGTGAAAAAAGATTTATAGAAAAGTGTAATGAAAAGAGAACAGCTTCAGAGTTCATTCACACCTTGCGTACACTTATCCACGCAGTAGAAAAAAAAACACAGCATGAAACTCTAGACATACCTAAAATAACCTAAAGTAAGTAAGCATATATATATATAGAGGGTGTCCCATAAGTCCGGCATCATAGGAGAAATTCATATTTTTCTATTTTTACAAACCATAATTCATATTTTTCTCTTTCTACAGGCCATAATGTCTATACTCGGGATGCCAATTTCTTGTCCACCATTCTGTTCAGTGACGAGGCTGTTTTTTATGGAAATGGTGAGTAAATCGACAGAACACCCGCTACTGGTCTCAAAACAACCGTCAGTGGTATACCTCTTCAAAGGAACAAGGTGCATCTCGGGTGATGGTATGGTGTGGCATTTGGAAGGATCGCATCATAGGCCCCCTCTTTTTCGATGAACATGTCACTGGAGGCAACTACCTACGTATGCTCAAGGAAGAAGCATTTCCCTGTGTCTTGAACGAAGAAGGAAATTTCCCAACATGGTTCCAGCAAGACGGCGCTCCTGCACATTACAGCACCCGAGGAAGGGAATACCTGTACCACCAATTCCCTGGTCATTGGATAGGACGTCGAGGGCCTGTGGAATGGCCAGCTAGAAGCCCGGATCTCACGCCACTAGATTTTTATCTCTGGGGCCACTTGAAAGCGCTGGTATACGCAGAGAAAATTAGGAGTGTTGAATATTTGCGGCAGCGCATTATTGGGGCATGTAACACCATTACTCCTGACATCATTCACCGTGTGTTTGCTGACTGGGTATCACGTCTGAATTTGTGTATTGAAAACAATGGTGGACATATTGAGCACGTTCTGTAAATAAAAGCTTTTGTTTTGCCTTTTTTTATTATTTTTCCGATGATGCCGGACTTATGGGACACCCTGTGTGTGTATATATATATATATATGAAATTAGAGAGGAATATCAGCCATCAATTTCGTACAATTTTTTTCCTACAACGTATTCTTTCATTTCTCCTGGGACTTCGATGGGTGACCGTCCTCCGCGCCCAGATGAGGTAGTGACCCGTGGTTCGGGTTAAATGTAAAACTACATATAGGTTCCCTACGTCACATGATTTTTACCATTACGAAACAATCCCAAAACATCAACATCAACTAGGTGTCAAATTACTTTTACGTAGTTCAGGCATAACAGCCATTTGGTATATATATATATAATTAAATAATAATATCGTTTATATATAAAACCAACAGAATTAAATAAAACAGCATTACATCATTCTGTTTATTTAGACGAATTACACTGGTCAACAACAATTTTGTCACAAGGGTTTTGATGGGTGTTCTAAGTGTACTTTTTCATGCTGAATCTAAATATGAAATCAGATTTTTTCTATCAGGCTTAGTTTACTTGTGACGCTATGTTCATTTTTTCCTCATTTAGCATGATCACCGGATAAAAAAATAATAACATATTATATATAATTAAGTATATAACAATATTATAATATAAAACATTATAAAAATAATGAATATAATAATATATTATATTAATTAATATAACTATAATAAAATATATTAATATTAATATATATGTTGTATTAATTTTTCTGTAAAATTAGTACAATTTATTCCTTTGGGGAGAAAGTTCTGATAATGCTGGCAGGATAAATTTGGTCGGAGCAGCAGACTGTGCAGGTTGAAACATGTTTGTACCTGTTCAGACATGAGCCTAGTTTCTGTGTGTAGAGCAGCTCCAAGTCAGTCTGCTTGTAAATGTCACAGTGCTAGTGTCTGTTGCTTCTTGTTAATTTTACACCAGTGTTGTATTCATATAGATGTTTTGTAATGCCGCGGAACTGTCTGAATCATCCTAATTCCTTTTGTTATGTATGTGGTGATCTAACTTTAAAATCCCAGAAACGTAACTTTACACCATTAGTAAAAAAATGCTATGAACTTTATTTCGGATGTAAAGTAGGCGATCAGGACAAGAGTTGGGCCCCTCACATTTGTTGTGTGACATGTGTAAGACCACTTACAGGATGGCTAAACGGTTCACGTCACATGCCATTTGCTATTCCAATGATTTGGAGGGAACCCAAAGATCACACAACAGACTGCTATTTCTGCCTGGTAAATACAAAGGGGATCACTTCAAAAACAAAGAGCCTTATGAAATACCCTAATCTACCGTCTGCAATGAGACCAGTTCCCCACAGTACTCAACTTCCAGTACCAAATCCTCCTGAACATGTAAGTTTAAGTGATGAGGAATCAAACGTAGCTGTAGCATATCACGAGGAAAAAGATGAAGACATTTCTGATCCAACATTCCAGGCTACCTGTTCCTCCAATGAACCACATTTACTGTCACAAGGAGATCTAAATGACCTAGTTCGTGATTTGAAATTATCTAAGAAGCAGGCTGAACTTTTAGGTTCAAGATTAAAGGGTTGGAATCTACTGCAACGTGACACTAAAGTTTGTTTTTTCCGCAGCCGCCATGATGAATTCAAAGAATGGTTCTCCCATGAAGATGGACTTGTGTTTTGTAAAGATGTTAATTCAGTCATGGGGTCTCTTGGTCATGAACATAACGTGGATGAGTGGCGATTGTTCATTGACTCCTCAAAAGTCAGCTTGAAAGCAGTCCTTCTTCACAACGGAAATAAATTTCCTTCTGTACCTATTGCACATGCTGCAAACATGAAAGAGTCATACGACAACATGAAGTTGCTTTTAGAAAAGTTTCAGTATCAGAAATATAAGTGGAATATCTGTGGAGATCTGAAGGTCATTGCACTTTTGCTAGGGTTGCATCTAGGTTACACCAAGTACTGTTGTTTTTTATGTGAGTGGGACAGTAGGGACAAGCAAAACCACTACGTTAAGAAGGATTGGCCAAAACGCACCTCACTTGTTCCAGGCAAGAAAAATGTGAATAGTTCACTTGTTGACCCTGAGAAAGTGTACCTTCCTCCTTTGCATATCAAGCTTGGACTTATGAAAAACTTTGTTAAAGCGATGGATAAAGCGCAAACAGGATTCACATACTTGAGAAATAAGTTTCCCCGGATCAGTGATGCCAAGATTAAAGAAGGCATTTTTGTAGGCCCTCAGATCAGAGAATTGTTAAGAGATGAGAGATTGAAGGAGAGTTGAATGAAGTTGAGAAAGCTGCGTGGCAGAGTTTCAAAAGTGTCTGCACAAATTTTTTGGGAAATCACAAGGCCGAAAACTATCCTGAAATAGTAGGAGATCTTCTTAAGTCTTACCAAGCAATGGGGTGCAATATGTCATTAAAGGTTCATTTCTTGGACTCTCACTTGGACTTTTTTCCGGAAAACCTGGGTGCGGTAAGCGACGAACATGGTGAGCGTTTTCATCAGGATATTTCTGCCATGGGAAACCGTTACCAAGGCAAATGGAGCCCCAGTATGCTGGCTGACTATTGCTGGACTCTTAAGAGAGACATGCCTGAGGCAAAGCACAGCAGAAAATCAAAACAAGCTACTTTTTAAACTACAGGTATGTCTTTTCGATCATATTTTAATAAGTATGTAACTATATGGGTTTTTAAAAATTAAATTGCATGTCACACAAAAACCAGACCTGATAGAGAAATTTTACAAACTTATTTGGATTCAGCACAGAAAATACTATAAGAATAAGGTATTTTCATTCTTGGGACACGAAAAAAATATTTTTTTGTTGCCCAGTGTTATTGGAATCAATATCATGAAATATATAGAAAATAAACACAAAAATCCTATACAAACGAGGAATATATGCAATAAAAAATAGTAATAATGGTATAACAAATACGAACGAACAACATATAAAATAAAAAATAATAATATAAGAAATACAAAAAGTTGGAATATAATCATCAAAATAATAGTACAGGAGAAATATATATATATATATATATTATAATATATATATATATATATATATATATATACTATATATATATATATAGACAATTGTATTAAATAATTAAATATAAGGTGTCCATAAATGATTACCCTGATTAAAGCATGCTATAACTTTTAAATAAACACTCATATTCAAACAGTTTTAATCATAAGTAGATAAACATAAAAAGTTTTGATACATAGTTAATGAACTTAATAAGCTTCCACATGTGCACCCCTAGTGGCACGTAAAATGTCTAAACGTTATTCACACTCACGCCACACCTTTTCCAACATTTACCTTGTAGGCGTGTAACTTCAAACGTTTGTGTAACACCTTGTGCACCGTAGACTTCGGTATCTTTAGTTGGCATGAAGCTTGGCTCACCGATTTCCTCGGTGACCGTGTGAAAGCAGTTTGAATGTTTTCCACCGTCCCATCGGAAACTGATGGTCTACCACTGCTCTTTCCCTTTTCCACGTTTCCAGTTTCCAAGAATTTTTTCGTCCACGACTTAATTAACTTCACATCAGGTGGATTTCGCTGAACAATGAAAGGAGATTTTGTTTCTGCAAGCCACACAACACATTGTGCCTTCTCTGTCACCGACGCCATCTTAACTGAACAGCTACTACAGCGCTCCTAGCGGCGAATGCGATAGACGAAACACACCAGCACAGAAATTCTATGCGTGTACGAGATCACCTGTAAAAAGAAAACGGATGTAAGATTCGTCAATAAAACATGAGAGCATACTGTTTTCAGGGTAAACATTTATGGACACCCTGTATATTGAGAATAAATATATATCAAAATATAGAACTTTATGTTCTACTGCGCTTAACTAAAACACTAAACTCACACGTGATCGATTCTACAGTCACATCATTGTTGCTTTGCACCACGCAGTAAATACGATTTAACATTATTTCACCGCTCAAGTTATAGGGATTCGGTTGGCAAGTTATCTTTAAAAGAACACAATCTAAAGCACGCACAAAGAGGTCATCGTTGGCCACATCATTATTAAATTCAAGTTTATAAACACTCATTTCCAATCGATGCTTTATTCTTACCGATACGCGCTTTTCAATCGTGAACTCTTCTTCACATTTCATAGCGGTAGTTGAAATAATCTGCTAAGTCGTAACGACAGCTGTTCATTATATAAAGAAACATCCCTTCAGGGTGAACGGTGGGGATTTTCACGAACTAAACACATTTTAATCACACTCCGGCGCACTATTTGAAAGAAACATATGACCATATTTTTCTTTTTCGATGAGCAGATGATACTCGTCTCTAAATTCTGTTAAAAACTCACGCAGTCCTTTAGAGACAACCTCTCTATAAACCTCATCATGATATATATTAATGTAGTGGAAAAAATACTTAAGATTCTCTATGATGACAAGATTTACATTCTCAATCGCAGGGTACGAGTACTTGGTATGATGTAACATGACATAATATTGCTTGTCACCATTCATCAACAAGACTCACAAGCCATAACTGTTGCCTCTCCCCTGCACACGTTGTTTCTTTCACTTCACAAAATATGCGAGCTTTTATAAGGTTTAGTCCTACAACATAGTTCAATACATCGTTTGTACCACGAAATCCTGCAATGCCCTCGCCAGAATAGCCGTAGAGTATTTGTACCTCTTGTTCATCAAGCTTCGGACGATTCAATGTAGCCGTAAAAGTATCAAAGGAGGGTGGAATGGAGAGTCTTTCAATATCCACCACATATGCACACTTTTCTGAATACCACTTCATAAACGTTGAACACGCAATATTAAAGGTAGCCATTACTATTTTTTGTCTACGTGGGAAAATACACGTCTGAGATCCATGGCTTGCAACGGTCAATTGAGCACACAGGGTAGAAATATGCCCAGGTAGTAGCAGGAGTCACGTGACCATTGCTCGAACATACGAGGGGTCGGAGCTTAGATCTTTCTTCTGTACAAAGACTAATCATGCCTCATTAAAGTTACTTTTAATATGCGTGAGAATTCATTGTCTTAATATGTTTGTTGCTATATATATACACACTTATACACTATATAAAAAAATGACACTTACGACTAATATATATATATATATATATATATATATATATATATATATATATATAATGTAATAAAAAATCCGTTTATCCCCTCTTCTTCACCAGTTTGTAATAAAGAATAAAAAATGTCCGTTGTCAGGGGAGACGGATCCTTATTACAAATTGTTTATTCTCGAAGGTCACTGTAAATGCTCGATGAGTAAATTGAAGTTAGAATAGATCTTTCTTTAAGTTAGTGACCCTCTGCGTGAATTCTTTATCTTCCGCTTACCTCTGTACCCCCGATTTTAGTGTGTATTTGATAATGAAATAGTTGGTTTGAATAACTTTTAATCAATAAATTTAAGTCACATTTGGTTACAAGTTCAGTCTCGAATTTGAAATATAGTACGGTCAAGTTCAGGTTTTTGCTTAAACTAGTCTTAACATTAAATAATTTAAGTTCTCTCGTGCCCATCCACTACATCCCTCGCAGTAGTTTAGGTTAACGGCTCTCACTCTTTCCTCATAAACTCAAAATCTCATATTCTCTCAAACTCAACATCTCGAACTCAAATCTCGAATCTCACTCAATAACTCTCAAATTTAGTTTTTTACGAGCAAACACTCTCAAAGGCCTACTCGGAGAAATTCCAGCGCTACCGGGCCTTTCACTCATTCTTGACGAAGCGCCAGATCTATTCTGACGGGTCCGCTTCTGTTTTCGTGCTCCATCCCTCCTACGAGTCCAAAACGCGCCGAGGCAAGCATTTAAGAACAAAGAAAAAAGTGGGGGAGGAGCGTCGCACGAGTCGATGACACTCGAGGTTTATCTCAAGGGCTGTTTTAAATATTGAAGATAAAAAATGTGGTATTATGGGAAATCGAGTGGCTTGTGTATAACGAACGAAGGACGAAGGACTTCCATGGTCCGTGAATACGGAAAGATAAATGCTCCGTGAGCGGAAATGATTCGTAGTGGAGAGGCAATTCTCAAAACACGAATTTAGGTTATTTAGGTCTATCCAGATACGTTAGAACTCGTAGTTACAATGAAAATATGAGAAATTCAATTGAACGTTAACTTAGTTAAACTTGCTTATTATTTATAAATAAATTTAAAGTTGTCAAATCAAGAAGCTAAAAATTAAATTTACATAATAAATACTGCGAGTCAAACAACATATGTTTGTTTACTCACCGCATAACCAATATATAATCAAGGAAAGGGTAGGTTTAAGAAGAGAAATACATAGCAAGAAGATCACATTGTACGGGGAAATTTTAATTTCTGAATGCCTTATAAGGGCAACGCCTTTCCCTAAATTAAATAATCCGATGGGGAAACGGATCAGCCTTCAATATAGTTTCATTTTCATTTACGTTAACATCATGAAAACTGCGTCTACCGGTTTAGGACGACTAATTCTTGTAACTTGGGGTGGAAAGTGCTTTCTTTAGGAGGAATAATTCGTACGACGAGTCGCCTAACGACAGTTTTTCAAAGGGATGACTAATTAATTTTCATAAATCTCATAAAGTTCATAAATTTTATAAGTAAAAATGGAAAAACTTTTTTTTTCTTTTTTCTATACTAAAATTTAAATACTCAACCGAAAGACGAAATCCTAATTTACGAGGGCCTACATTATTAGTTAACTGAATGAAATTATATGAATTTTTATTTTGCAGTATAATTTAGTTATCAGGTGCGGTCAGCAATTAATTCGACTGCAAGTCTTACCCGCATCGTCAGCATAATAACAAGTTGGTCAGCATCTGATCTCTATTTACAGAAAGTTGCTTTCGAGAGACTTTCGCAATTTCGCTTTATGACGAAGGACGATATTACAAATCATAATGATATTATAATGGTTTTATGAGTTAATATGGTTTTTGAAGTAAGTAAAGGAAAGCGACATAGCAGGGAGAAAATTGAAATACACAGACGAAGAAATTTATAAGTTGCACAACGAGAGGTCATTTCAGTGAGGCTCGTAAATCGAACACTAATTCGTTAAGCACTAATCACTGAAGGAAAATATTACTTATTTAATTAAATTAAACACTTATCATTAATTATTAGTTAGTTACGCACTAACTACCGAATGAAGTTATTACTTTATCAATTCAATTCTACCATGTAAATTTAATTCAATAAATTAAACTACCTTCGTTCGGTCGTGTTTTTCGTAAGTATTAAAAAATGGAGAAAAACACAAAGGGGCCAGATGGGAGAAATGGTTTAAGTCTTAATTACAATGATGCCCATTTCCTCGTAGCCAACGTGAGGTGCTGATTCTGGCGTACGATATGACTGAAATGCTGGGGACAATCTTCTGACGAAACTTGGGCTCGTCGGTGAAAAGCGAAATTCATGAGGGGGGCTTCTTGGGGGCGTTGGCGATCGGGTCACCTGAGCTTCCGGGGGGCCCGCTGCAGGGATTTTAAATTTGGCAGTTGGTATCGGTGGAGGATTTCGGCGGCGAGAGCATCGTCTCTTCCAGATCACAATTCCGACGACTGCTATTTCCAACGCGAGACGCAGGGTGAGGGTGACGTGGCGACCCTGCGCAGGTACCGGGTTACATCCTGAAGATCTATTCCTCGTGACAAGGAAGCATTGAAGTGCTGTAGGCTTCTTTCGTAAACGAGGAGTTTACTATGTAAGTGATCTCGAAATCGGGCTTCAGACTGAGACGTGCGCTGAAAGTGTACGTGGGGCCTTGCTGAATTAGGGAGCCCATTGGTTGGAAAAGGGACTCCGTGATTTGAGAAGGTTTGCGCCCCAACGTGTATAATGCATCAGGTTAAAAAGGACGGGGATCATGATTAATTCAGGAGTAATTTCGTTAAGACAAAACAAAAATATTTTATATGAGCAATGATAAACAAGAAAATTTCTTTTCTCGAAATCTTAATGAATTCTTTTTTATAAATTTTTCACTCGATTCCCTTGAACTCAAGGAATTTGAGAGCTGATTTGGACGCGCGAAACATGAAACATGCTATCTCATCATATTATATTTCCAACCTATGCATTTATGCCGATTGTTTTCGCGTAAATATTCCCTCACCACCAATTTCTGAGTCAATCGTTACGATATCAAATGTCTAAATTTATCAAATATTATTAATAACATAAATTGATATAAACCAGTATGAAACACGATATAAAATATATATAGTTACGTGAACATTGTTAACTCCCAACATGAATCATGCCTTTCAGTCAATTTTCGGAGGCGGGGAGGGAAGATTAATTTGATTTTATATTAAGTGGTAAAAGATTTGTTAAAAGGAAAGAACATTTTTTCTTTATTGTCTATTGTCCCGGGGAAGAGTTTAACCCATTTGTTCCCTTTGGTTAATTCGTGTGCGTGTCTTGTTTACTCGTTCGATCGCCTTCTAAACGTTAGCCGATAAGTTCATCTTCTAGACCAGCAATCAGGACCTTTAAATGAGTTCTGGTGGTCGGCCTGCGTGCGACTGCAAACTATTCGTTTCGTCGTAACGACAGCGGAAACGGTGCGATTCGTTTGTCATCTCCCTTTTCCTTTTCGTTTCGTCACTATAATTGCGTTTATTTCTCTGGCGTCCGTAATTCATCTCGTTTGTTTCTTCATCTTCTGTCACAATTTCAGTCTCGTTTAATTTTCTTCTCTTTTGTCCAATATGGTCCTTAAGAAGGGTTTTTAATCCATTCCCTTCTTCGGGGTCTACTTTAGTATTTTTCACAAATCTTCGTACTTCCCTTCTTTCCGGCTCTGCAGACTTAGGGGTTAACGAGAATCCGCCCATCATTTCCATATTATAAATTTCCTCTGAAATTTCATCTTTAGACCATTTACGCCTATGATTCATGACTTGATTGATCTCCTTTTCACTCACTTCTTTCTGGGGTTCTTCGCCGTTGGAAGAGCATTCGTTTGGCGCGCTGCAGGGTTTTTTCCCTTCGCAATCACAGTATTGTAAAACTTCTCCCGCCAGCTTTGTCCTTTCTCCCGTGACTTTAACTCTATCGTTGGCGGATTCATTTCGCACGATAACGGATACATTCCTTACTTCGTTCACGCAAACTAGTTGCGGTTCTACCCTTAAGTTTAAAGGGGTTTCTCTCGCCTCTACGATTAGAGTGGATCCCTCCTTCAACGGGGAAGGAGTTCGTGCTTCTAAAATTGCTCCAGCTAAAGGGGCAATGGAAGTGGACCCTCGTACTAATGGGAGAGGGAGGTTGTTTACTTTTTTCCTCTCCGTGCTTTGGTCTTCTTGTTTTGGGGCTTCCATCAATTTCGTATCCAAAGGGATTTGTATTTCATTTATGTAAGCCACAGACCCGTGCCTTTACCTGCAATATGTATGAGGTTTACTCGAATGAAATCCGCCCCTAAAATGAAGTTTAATCTCTCAGGCAATTCTTTAACGAGCAACGCAGTAACATCATATTTCTCGCGCTCAATGCCTATTTTTGTTTCTATTTGTCCCATGGTGGTTAGGACTTCGTCATTTACCGCCTTACGGCTATGATTCGTAATTTCGACTTGGGGTCGAAATTCAACAGTGTCCATTGACCCTTCCCTTTTTAAACAAACATCGGCCCCTTCGTTCAAAAGTTCAAGGGACGTCATGGGACCGTTTTCATTCATTATTTGTTGCTCTGCATTCTCCCTCACGCAACTTTCGTTTATTTCTACCCTGGTCGATTCCCAGGGGCAATCATTCGAGGGAGCTACTTCATTCATGTCTCTTTCGCCGAATTCCATCATTTCCTGTATAGCCAATTCATCCGCGTCCATTTTCACGGTGTTCTTCTCACTTGTTTTTATTTTTAATTTACTTTCGCAGTTTATATCGTCATTCACCAGATTCAAACTACTTCCGTTCCCACAATATAGAAGCGAATCACTCTTCGTCATGTTATGTCTCATACTTACGTCACATGAACACACGTCATCTTCTCCGGTTACCCATTTTGCTTCAGTTGGGGGATCAATTTCCCTTCGGTTTTTCGTGTTCTCATCTATCCCACTATCATTCATCGAGCTCTCAGATTTTAATTCTTGCATTCTTTCCATTTCTCTCTCGCTTAATTCGAACATTTCATACATTTTTCTCTTACATACCGCTATCGTTTTCACCGCGTCTGTGTCCTCCGACTGAGACTTCACCTCAAAGTCAAGGTCATTTTCTGTTCTTTCCTCGCACTCGTTTTGAGGTCTTCCTAATGCAGACTCCGTTCTCAAGGTCAAATCACTCTGCAGACTCACTTCGTCCTCTTGCACCGTATATGTACTTTCAATATTGCTCGTTTAATAAACATTTAGACATTCCTCTTTCTTATCATTATTGAAGCTGCGTCTTTCATTCCTTTCATATATTTCATTTATCTCTTTCACTTCCTTATTTGTGAGATTTTTTCTGTTTCTTTCATCCCATTCGTTCACTTTCACTTTTTCACCTTCATCTCTTCTATCCCAGTTCCTGCCTTTGTCTTCTTTTCTCCTTACCAATATCGACTTCAATTTAAGTTCTTTTGTCTTGTGTGTTGGCTCTTCCTCCTCCTTAAATGACTCTCGACGGGGGGAAAAGGTCCCTTTCGGTTGAGGGGTCATTTCTTCGGGGCCACGGAGAATCATCTTGCCCATTCTTTTTCTGGGCGTCTTCCGCGGTTAGGTTCTCTTTCCTTATCGTATCTCCGATAGGGTGACGGACTTCGGTCCGTTCTTCTGTCGGGATACCTGCCTCCATTCCTGTCGGGGGAATGGTAACCTCCGTTTCTTCTGTCATAAAGGGAGTAGTCTGTCGTAAGGGGAATAGTCCCTTCTTCTTCGTTCATAGGGCGACGGTGAACGATACCGATTCTCGTACCGATTCTCATATCTGTTTTCGTATCTTGGGTTACCCTCATACCTGTTGTTATATCTAGGGTTACCCTCGTACCTGTTCTCGTATCTCGGGTTACCCTCATACCTGTTCTCGTATCTCGGGTTACCCTCATACCTGTTCTCGTATCTCGGGTTACCCTCATATCTGTTGTCGTATCTGAGATTACCCTCATACCTGTTGTCGTATCTTGGGTTACCCTCATGCCTGTTGTCGTATCTTGGGTTACCCTCATGCCTGTTATCATATCTGGGGTTACCATAGTTATCTCTATTTCTCTCATACGGCGAGAAGTTCCGTCTTCTCGAATATTCGGAAGGGGAAGAGTACCTACTTCCTCTTCTTTCGTAATCTTCATACCGTCGGTCTCCTCTTGGGGTCCATTCCCTCCGATGATCTCTTTCATTCTCTCGCCTATAGCTCTCATCCCTTTCACGCGCCCTTTCTCTCTCCTTCAATATTTTCACTTTTTCAATCAGGGGACACTGAGGAGCTAGGTGTTCCCTGTCCCCACATAGAAGACATCGAGCGTGCTTATACCCGGCATTTTTTGTATGGAATTTGGGTGCATTACTATTGTTATACGGGACAATATTAACGTGTGGATTGGGGAAGCCTACATTGGGGGAATACAAGTGAGGATACCCTGGATAGAAAGGGGGGACATAGGGATGAGGGAAGTGTGTAGGGAGTGGTTGCTGATACATGGTTGGGATTGATTTCTTCTTGGCCAAGAGGTATGTTCTCGAATGAGATCGGCCAAAACTCGACCGAATTTGAATCGCTAAATTGTGCTAAACATAGGTTCGGAACGGATCAGTCTCAAACTCGAGTCTAGGGGAACCGATTGGAAGGAAAGGTACTCTATTTATATCAAAATTTTGGGGGGAAAGAAATGAAGGTTTAATGGGGTTAATTTAGGGGGACTGCCCGCTGTAGGGAGGCTCTCCACTCGTCCTCTAAAACCTCTCGCAACACAAGATGGGTCGCTTACCTCTCTTTCCGCGTTGGTGGGAAAGTTTACTCCTCCTGCGGCTTGGTATCCAGTAGCAAGTTGCGATGTCGATCGGCCTGAGCAGCAGCAGCCCACGCAGTGGTTCTCGATCGTGTGACCCTCACGTTGTCTTCCGTCGCTGTCTGTTGCGAGCTGGTAGTCCTCATATACACACTTCGAGAGCACTTTTTGTCACTTTTCACTTAGGTTTTTAGTGGGGGGTATCAGAAAAGGAAGATCCCACACCTGACACCAGTTGTAATAAAAAATCCGTTTATCCCCTACTTCTTTACCAGTTTGTAATAAAGAATAAAAAATGTCCGTTGTCAGGGGAGACGGATCCTTATTACAAATTGTTTATTCTCGAAGGTCACTGTAAATGCTCGATGAGTAAATTGAAGTTAGAATAGATCTTTCCTTAAGTTAGTGACCCTCTGCGTGAATTCTTTATCTTCCGCTTACTTCTGTACCCCCGATTTTAGTGTGCATTTGATAATGAAATAGTTGGTTTGAATAACTTTTAATCAATAAATTTAAGTCACATTTGGTTACAAGTTCAGTCTCGAATTTGAAATATAGTACTGTCAAGTTCAGGTTTTTGCTTAAACTAGTCTTAACATTAAATAATTTAAGTTCTCTCGTTGCCCATCCACTACATCCCTCGCAGTAGTTTAGGTTAACGGCTCTCACTATTTCCTCATAAACTCAAAATCTCATATTCTCTCAAACTCAACATCTCGAACTCAAATCTCGAATCTCACTCAATAACTCTCAAATTTAGTTCTTTACGAGCAAACTCTCTCAAAGGCCTACTCGGAGAAATTCCAACGCTACCCGGCCTTTCACTCATTCCCGACGAATCGCCAGATCTATTCTGACGGGTCCGCTTCTGTTTTCGTGCTCCATCCCTCCTACGAGTCAAAAACGCGCCGAGGCAAGCATTTAAGAAAAAGAAAAAGTGGGGGAGGAGCGTCGCACGAGTCGATGACACTCGAGGTTTATCTCAAGGGCTGTTTTAAATATTGAAGATAAAACATGGGGTATTATGGGAAATCGAGTGGCTTGTGTATAACATATATATATATATATATGAATCTATTCAATACTTTCACGGGTCGAAATCGTCAAAGATACAAAGTCAAAAACATTTTATTTACATTTTTCAAAACGCAGTGTACTCTCTCTCAACAATATTAAGCAACGTTAATTCTGGTCAATAGTTGGATGGGAGATCATCTTCAGTGTACAGATAATGTGACGACCTATGTTTTAGTTTTCGTTTCTCTACAACATTTGCCTTATAAAACACACTTATTTTTTACATGTATTTTGTTTATTTTATATTTTCTTTCATAAAAGCAATAAAAACTTTGGTTTATCGTATTTATCAACTACCATAAAGCAATTTTTTGGTCTTTGATTTTAGATGCAAGATGGATATAACACATTTTAAGCCCTTTTTAACAAGAAATTAGTTGTATGCAATAAAACCTGATTTTAGGAGTCTTTTCGGTTTGGCGGACTTAATTAACCTTGTTTCTGTTTCGTGCGTTGGTCTCTCTTCACACGGAGATCAAGCTGGTGACTCCGCCTCTAGGTATGGCTTGGTGAAGGAGCGAGTTGCTTGTGCTCTCCACCGTACAGAGTCAGGTACACCCAAGTCATCTGGTACCGTCCTGAGCCAGGCATCTAGTCTTCTCTTGAAGACTTCAACTTTGACCCCTGTAACGTTTCTGAGGTCCTTTGGAAGCTGGTTGAAGAGTCTTGGCCTCCTGGCAACCAAGTTATTTTCCCCCAGTGTTTAGGAAGTCCCTTGTCGGGCCTTTAATTTGGGAACACTACACATTCTGCCTTTCCGATTTTCAGTGTTTAAATGGTAATTGGGTTTAGTTTGAGGTTTGGTACCAGTTTTTCGATAATTTTCCATATGTAGATTATGGTGTACCTCTCTCTTCTTCTTTCCAGTGAGTACAGATTTAGTTTACGTAGTCTTTCCCAGTAGTTGAGCTCTTTGCAGCCACCAATCTTGGCTGTGAAATGTCTCTGCGTTTCTTCTAGTTTATTAGTTTCCACCTTTTTATATAGGGATGTCAAAACTGAGCAGTATTCAAGTTTTGTTATAATCAGTGTTTTTAGCAGGGGATCCATTACTGTCCTGTCCCTTCTTTTGAACGTTCTTATTACCTGTACCGCGACTCATTTTCCTTTATTTATTGCTATTTGATTTCGTGATTCGAATTTCGCATCATCTGTCATTATTACCCAGATCGATCGCTTTCGTGCTTCTCTGAATTTCCTGTCTATCTGGAGCATAATATGCAGTCTGCTTAAGTTCCTCTTTTCTACCATATCTCAAGAGCTGAAATTTCTCGGTGTTAAATGAAATGTTGTCTTCTGACCATTTATATATTTTGTTCGTGTCACTCTGCAAAGACTCCACTTCATTTACAACGCTGATTTTTCTGCTGATCTTTGTGTCATTTGCAAAGGATGTTATTATACTGTTGCTGTTTACTCCACTGTCTATGTCTGTTAGCATGATAATGAAGAGGAGTGGGAACAGTACTGTCCCTTGTGGTACTGAGCTGCGTACTTCCGATTCTGATGATGATATACCTTGAATTTTGACGGCTTGTAAAACGTTCTCTGAGGAAGTGTAGATCCATTTTCCCACGTTGCCTGTTATTCCCATATATTTCATTTTATGTGCTATTATACCGTGATCACATTTGTCGAAAGCTTCAGCAAAATCTTTGTATATGACATCGTAGTTTTCGTGGCCTTCCATTGCATCTAGGATATTGATGTAGTGTTCTATTAGTTACGATAGGCATGATCTACCTGATCGGAATCCATGCTGATTTTCGTTGAATCTTTCCAGTGTCTCCAAGATATCATAAATTTTCTCTCCAACTATTCTTTCAATTACTTTGGTGAGGTGGGACATCAGTGACACTGATCTATAGTTCTTTGCTTGAGATCTGTTCCCTCCTTTATATATAGGTGCAATGTTTGCTCTTTTCAAGATGCTGGTATTTCCCCAGTGTCTTGGGATCTCCTCCATATCCAGTATAAAGGTGTAGCTATTTCATTTTTAAAGTTTTTAATCAATAATGCATTCCAATTATCAGGACCTGCAGCCGAATGTGGTTTCATTCGTTCTATATCTCTCGCTACATCTTCTGGGTAAAATCAAAGTCTGTTATACACTCTCCATGCAATTTCTCTTCAAAGAATGCATCTATGTCAGGTAGTGCTTTGTTACTTTTTGGGTACTGAAATCTGATTCATACTGGCTCTCAATGTTTCAGATATTTCTTTTGGATCGTCGGATAGTTCATTATTTCTCATCCTTATGGGTCCAATAGCGGTGCGCGTTTTTGTTTTCTTTTGTGTATTGTGGTAGAAGTAATCTGGATTCTCCTTTATTGCTTCTACCGCCTATTCTTCTTCCCTCTCTGTATGGTCCTTAATTGCGGCATCGATACCCTCCAGTTTTTCTTGTATTACTTTCCTGGCATTATCTCCGCAGTTGCTTAACTTCGCCTCCACTCTCTTCTTTTGCGGAATAGTCTTTTCTTTTGCATCTCTAGCCAGCTCCTGTTTCCTTTTGGATGTGATTTCGGAGCATATTTTTCTAAAATTCTCAGCATTTATTCTTCCAAGGTTGTTAGCACTTCTTCAGTTGCTTTATTCTCTAAAATTGTTCTCCACTCTGGGTCATGTGCGATCTGATTGCTTCCGAAGGACCTCAGAAACGTTACAGGGGTCAAAGTTGAAGTCTTCAAGAGAAGACTAGATGCCTGGCTCAGGACGGCACCAGATGAGCCGGGTGTACCTGAGTCTGTACGGTGGAGAGCACAAGCAACTCGCTCCTTCACCAAGCCAGACCTAGAGGCGGAGCCACCAGCTTGATCTCCATGTGAAGAGAGACCAACGTACGAAACAGAAACAAGATTAATCAAGTCCGCCAAACCGAAAAGATCCTATATATATATATATATATATATATATATCTTTTACACAAAACTCACTTAGCAAACCAGTTCATTTGAATTACATGTTAGATATGAGGTTCATGACAATGAATTTTACACCTTAAGTAATTTAGACTCCTAAAATCAGGTTTTACTGAATACTTACAACTAATTTCTTGTTAGAAAGAGCCTAAAATGTGTTATATCCATTTTGCATCTAAAATCAAAGACTAAAAAATTGCTTTAAGGTAGTTGATAAATACCGATAAACCAGTTTTTATTGCTTTTCCGAAAGAAAATATAAAATAGACAAAATACATGTAAAACATAAGTGTGTTTTATAAAGCTAAATGTTGTAGAGAAACGAAAACTCAACCATAGGTCGTCACATTATCTGTACACTGAAGATGATCTCCAATCCAACTATTGACTAGAATTAACGTTGCTTAATATTGCTGAGAGTACACTGCGTTTTGAAAAATGTAAATGTTTTTGACTTTGCATCTTTGACGATTCCGACCGGTAAAAGTATTGAATATATATATATATATATATATATATATATATATATATATATATACATATAGTCGTAAGAGTCATTTTTTATATACTGTGTATATAATATATATATATATATATATATATATAAGCAAACAACCACAGGCAAAAGGAAACACAAAGTCCGAGCGCTTTCGTGATATATTCACATTATCAAGGAGGAACAGAGAATAGACGGAGATTACAAAGCAAATGAGTTAAATAGACAAGCAGAAAATTCACAATCGGCAACTCAAATTAAAGGCCTTAAAGCCCTCTAAAGATTTTTTTCAATTGATAACATAATCTGTAGGCTGCTAAATTACTAAATATAAAAGAAGTATACTGTATAGATGAAATTAGGCAAAAAAACAAATACAGAGAACAAAAATTATTATAATGGTTATTAACACTAATATTTAATTAAAGCAGGCAATTAATTGGCAAGAATTTAATGAAAAACGAATAGATAACGTAGATAACAAATAGATAACATAATCTGTAGGCTGCTAAATTACTATATAGATGAAATTAAACAAAACACCAGTACAGAAAACAAAAATTATTATAATGGTTATTAACACTAATATTTAATTGAAGTAGGAAATTAAGTGGCCCGAAATTAATGAAAACAAAGGGAATGTTGCCATCGTCTTACAGATTATTACAAAATTTCTCCAAACAGTCTGGAAAAAAATTGTTTTCCCAAAAGCAACCCAGTTCAAAAGTCCAATAAACCCCCAGCAACCAAAGATTATACACGAAAGAAATATTACAATTAAAATAGACACATAAGAATGTTAACAGTTCTTACAATAATATTTATTTATTTAACCAGGGCAAACCATTAAGGGGCAAGAATGCAGTTAAGAAAACAGTAGGCCCTTCGCCAGCTTTCTGACAATGCACGAATCTAATTTGTACAACCCAGGGCTATTATTAAGGACCAAATCCGCATTATTCTTGATCACACTTGATTCCAGTATATTTCTGCTAACAATAGATTTACTAAACCTTAATTTGGAAGCATTTTTCCAATCAATGGGATGATTAGTATCTCTTACGTGAATGAAAATGGCGTTAGATTCCTGGCCACTTCTTATACTGTATTGATGCTGTTTAATACGTAACTCAAGGGTCTTACCAGTTTGGCCAATGTAAAATTTATTACATATTGTGCAAGGGATTTTATATACACAACCATGTTCACTTAAAGGGGAGTTCTTAATCAATGAATTCTTAATTACATCTAAATTTTTGAACGCAATATTTACGTTAAAAGTCCTCAGCAGATTCGGCAGATCAAGGAAATTTTCTCTGAATGGTAACACTAAAACATTTTTTGTGTTATAAGGAATCTTATCCTTTACTTCGTAGAAGGTTTTCTTTGCCATTTTAAGGACTTATCTATGCAGTTCTTTGGGTATTTTAAATCAAAAGCAATTTTGTATATTTACTAATTTCGTCGTCAATGAACTCAGGGCTACAAATTCGCAGGCCTCTTAGAAACAAAGTAGAAAGAACGGATCGTTTTACATACATAGGAACAATTATTAGTGGGTTTTCTGTAAATATTGTACTTAAACTTTTTTCCAGACCTATATATTAAAACATCTAAAAAAGGGATCGAAGAATCTTTTTCTATTTCAACTGTAAAATTGATAGAGGGAATTAAATTATTAAGTTTGGGTAAGAATTCATTGAGATTTAAAGTCACTGGCCAAAGACAAAGAACATCATCTATAAATCTAAACCATGGAACATAATTTGGCAGAATCTTCCTTAATAACTTACTTTCAAAAAACTCCATATATAAGTTACTCAAAATGGGGGAGAGAGGGTTTCCCATCGCCATACCAAATTTCTGCCTAAAATATTCATTATTGAACACAAATTTTGAGTCTACTATGCACAGCTTAATTAATTCTATAATTGTGGCCACAGGTAATGGCAAATTATGCTTAACCAATTCTTCCGAAAGAAACACTAATAGATCCTCCACCGGGACTCTTGTAAATAAAGCGGTAACATCAAAGCTTACCAATCTAAAATTGTAATTGACACTGATACTATTTAATTTTTCCACAAGGTCTACATTATTATTTATGTGTGATTGTGAAATTGTGCCAAGGAGAGGATTAAGAATGGAGACAAGCCATTTGGATAGCTTATATGAGATAGATCCTATAGAACTAACAATAGGCCTTGCAGGATTATTTGGCTTATGAGTTTTAATCAGGCCATACATACAAATGTTCAAGGAATTCTTGGCTTTCACAAAGTTTGTACAAGATGGGTGCCCAAACAGTTGACAGAAGAGCACAAGCGTAATCGTATGGACGTCTGCTCTCGTCTTTTGGCGCGGTATCATAATGATGGTGAAAACCTTTGGAGCGCATTATCACTAGAGATGAAACCTGGATCCATCACTATGAACCAGAAAGCAAACGACGGAGCATGCAATGGAAGCATCCAACATCTCCCGTTGCAAGGAAGTTCAAAGCGCAGCCGTCAGCAGGTAAAGTTATGATAACACTGTTTTAGGATACACGAAACCCTATCCTTGAACATTATCTAGAGCGTGGAACTCAGTAACAAGTGCATCGTATTCTGACATGCTTCGGAATGAGTTAAAGCAAGCAATTCGCACAAAACGGAGAGGGAGATTGTCGGAAGGTGTTATTCTGTTACAAGACAATGCGCGTCCTCATACCGCTGCACAGACTAGAAAATGCCTACAAGAACTTAAATTCCAAACCTGGCACCTTCTGATTTTTACCTGTTTCAACCACTAAAAGACGCTTTGAGAGGTGAGCGACTCCAAGGCGATGATGACCTGAAGGAGGCGGTGCATGACTGGCTACGCACGAGCCAAAAACATTCTTTTGTGATAGCATTAAGAAGCTTGTAGATCGCTGGAGTAAGTGTATTGAGAAACAGGGAGACTATGTTGAGAAGTGAGTGTTTATAATCTATCAGATGTGAAAATAAAATTGTGAAAATAAAAAGTGCGGACACCTAAGCTCCGTCCCCCTGTATGCTCGAGCAATAGTCACGTGACTCCTGCTACTACCTGGGCATATTTCTACCCTGCGTGCTCAGTTGACCGTTGCAAGCCATGGATCTCAGACGTGTATTTTCCCACGTAGACAAAAAATAGTAATGGCTACCTTTAATATTGCGTGTTCAACGTTTATGAAGTGGTATTCAGCAAAGTGTGAAGATGTGGTGGATATTGAAAGACTCTCCATTCCACCCTCCTTTGATACTTTTACGGCTACATCGAATCGTCCGAAGCTTGATGAACAAGAGGTACAAATACTCTACGGCTATTCTGGCGAGGGCATTGCAGGATTTCGTGGTACAAACGATGTATTGAACTATGTTGTAGGACTAAACTTTATAAAAGTTCGCATATTTTGTGAAGTGAAAGAAACCACGCTTGCAGAAGAGAAGCAACGGTTATGGTTAGTGAGTCTTGTTGATGAATGGTGTGACAAGCGATATTATGTCATGTTACATCATACCAAGTACTCGTACCCTGCGATTGAGAATGTAAATCTTGTCATCATGGAGAATCTTAAGTATTTTCTCCACTACATTAATATATATCATGAAGTTTGTAGTGAGGTTGTCTCCAAAGGACTGCGTCAGTTTTTATCAGAATTTAGAGACGAGTATCATCTGCTCATCGAAAAAGAAAAATATGGTCATATGTTTTTTTCAAATAGTGCGCCGGAGTGTGATTAAAATGTGTTTAGTTCGTGAAAATCCCCACCGTTCATCCTGAAGGGATGTTTCTTTATATAATGAACAGCTGTCGTTACGACTTAGAAGATTATTTCAACTACCACTATGAATTGTGAAGAAGAGTTCACGATTGAAAAGCGCGTATCGGTAAGAATAAAGCATCGATTGGAAATGAGTGTTTATAAACTTGAATTTAATAATGATGTTGTGGCCAACGATGACCTCTTTGTGCCTGCTTTTGATTGTATTCGTTTAAAGATAACTTGCCAACCGAATGTAAAGTGAGCACAAAAACAGCAGTGAACGATATGAAGGCCATTTTCATCGAGTATAGGCATCCCTATAACTTGAGCGGTGAAATAGTGTTACATCGTGTATACTGCGTAGTGCAAAGCAACAATGATGTGACTGTAGAATCGATCACGTGCGAGTTTAGTGAATGATGTAATGGTGTTTTATTTAATTCCTTTGGTTGTATATATAAACGATATTATTTAATTATATATATATATATATATATATATATATATATATATATATATAGGGCGTCCCAAAAAAATGTATACACACTTTAAATAATTATAAAGGCAGTGTTTTAAAATACATTTAATTTTCAAAATGTAATAGAATCTACAGACATTATTTAATTGTTTTGTCAACGCCTGTTTTCAAACTGACGTCCGTTCTGGTCCAGGCACTGCTGATAACGCGAAGCAATGGAATCGCAAACATCACGAAACATTTCGTTTGGTATTTGTGTGCATTCTCGTTCAATGGCTGCTCTCAATTCAGCGACTGTTGCAGGTTTTATAGCGTAGACTTTGTCTTTTAAGTATCCCCATAAAAAAAGTCTAGTGGTGTGAGGTCTGGTGAACGCGGAGGGTATTCTACGAAACCCCTTCGTCCAATCCACATCCACATCGTGCCAAGTACCACTCGCAATACTCCACTCTTCGGTCCGGATCATCTTCATTAATAGCATGGACTAATCTTGGAATGTAACTTTTCCATTGACAGCGCTTCAAAATGCGTTGGACAGACGATTCTGAAATTCCTACCTCACGACTCGCTTGCCGCACAGATTTTCTTGGACTTTGGTGATACGTTTCCAGTACTCTTTCTTGCTTTGTGGGGCTTGTCGATGTCCGTGGTCTTCCGGAACGCTTCTTGTGGACATTCTGAACAGTTCCATCGGCTTCAAACTTATCTCTAATTCGAGTGATGGTAAGTCGCGTTGGTGGATCTGTTTGAAACTCCCTCCTAAACTGTCTTTGCACTTCAACTGCGTTTTCACACTTCCAGTAGCATTTTAGAATGAATTTCCTTTGTTGAAAGCTTAGTCTGACTGCCATTATTAATTCTAATGGGTTTAACTTGGAAAGAAAGAAACATCAATTGAGCTATCAGCTGTTAAAGTGTGTATACATTTTTTTGGGACTCCCTGTATATATATATATATGTATACCAAATGGCTGGTTATGCCTTAACTACGTAAAAGTAATTTGACACGTAGTTGATGGTGTTTTGGGATTGTTTCGTAATGGTAAAAATCATGTGACGGAGGGAACCTATATGTAGCTTTACCTTTGACACGAACCACGGGGAACTACATCATCTGGGCGCGGAGGACGGGTACCCATCGAAGTCCCAGGAGAAATGAAACAATACGTTGTAAGAAAAAAATTGTACGAAATTGAGGGCTGATATTCGTTTCTAATTTCATATATATATATATATATATATATATATATATATATATATATATATATATATATATATATATAGGGTGAACCAAATGTAGGTGGACAGTAAATGATAACGTTTATTTTGAGAATACATATTTAATTTTTTTGAATACTATAATACAAAATAAAATTTAAATAAATTTAGTTATAATATTTAATATAATAAAACACAAACACCATAGTTATAATGAACACCATAGTTATAATATAATATAACACAAACCGTATTCAACCTACTGTCCACCTACATTTGGTTCACCGTGTATATCCCCGCAAGGGGGTTCTAAGCTCGTGCTCTTGAGTGCTCTTTGTGCTCGTTTGTACGTGCTTGTTCCTGGAGGTTTCACGTGCGCCCTCCCGGCCCTAGCACCCAAGGATGATGAGGCTCGACCCTGCAGTCCTTGTCATCCTTGGTCTTTTTCCACTTCGACTGTCCCCTCCACCCTTTCTTTTTCCTCTGTCTTTCCTCTCACTTTTTCTTTGTTTTTCCGCCGAGATATGCCCTTTTAAATAGAGGCGAATCGGTTCTTCCCGAACTATATATATATATATATATATATATATATATATATATATATGCTTACTTACTTTAGCTTCCTTTAGGTATGTCTAGAGTTTCATGCTGTGTTTTATTTTCCAATGCGTGGATAAGTGTACGCATGGTGTGAATGAACTCTGAAATTGTTTTTTTCATTACACTTTTTCATAAATCTTCTTTCACAACAATTTTGGAAAGACTTTATGCAAAAGTAGTAGGGGCACAATGTGTAATGTATACATGAGAGAGAGAGAGAGAGAGAGAGAGAAGGAGTTACAATGACAAGAAGTATCTCAAAAGGCCATGCGTCCCATACCGTGGAGGTGCCACTAGCAACGGGTGCGAGGGAAAAATTCCTACACCTCAAATAGTGTGCAAGGTTCGGTCTATCCTTTTCTTGAATTGACCCATAGAGGAACTGCTCACAACTTCTGAAGGTAGCCTGTTCCACGTGCCACAGAACTTATTGGTAAGGTAAATCCCACAAACAGAGAAAGAGAGAGCGGGTTATATCAGGAGGCGATTTTGGAAACATGGAGATTGTGCTCTCTCTGTACAATTCCCTGGTTCGGCTGCACCTGGAGTATGCTGTGCAGTTCTGGTCAATCGTAACACCGATATAACGGACCCACGCTTTGGACATTGAAGTACTGATTGGTCGCCTTCACGACTAATGGTGTCTTTATCGGTTCATTCTCTCCGTAGATTTAACTTCAATGCTCACATCTCAAGGTGAATGAGTGAATTGTTCACTCGCACGCTCTGTCACGACAATATTTTGCATTAATATTTGAAAGCATACTACTCGATCCTCACTTTTTCCTCATTTTGGTTAGTTAGGGAAATGGACATATAATTTGAGCGGCGGCAAGTCATTACAGTACAAGGAGATTCTATGGTCTGAACCATAGGCCAGGTTAGGTTTAGGAGCCTGCATGCTGGAGCGAACCAGAGCCTCACCGCCAAAGTCAGACACAGAAGTGATGAGTTGCAACATTAAATGTACATGGTTCCTGCATATTTTAGCTGTCAATTGTCACTCTTATTTGTATCTGTATAAGTTTGTTTCCTCTTTTCAAGAGATCACCTGTGAATATCTCCAAGGAACAGTATTAGCGCCGCTACTCTTCATAATCCTGACATAGATCATTACCAGAGACAGCGCAGTAACATCCTTTGCCGATGACACAAAGATCAGTAGAAAAATAAGAAATCTAGAAGATCTCTACAAGCAGAATGTTTTTGTAGAGATACAACAGGATTTAGTAATTTTTGTACAAAATGAAGTATAATAAAAAGAATATTTTCAGAGCTCATCCGGGCTCGATACCCGGTGACAGCAGCCGGCGCGCGGTAAACGATCATCCTTCCGCACAATTGATTGGTAGATAAATGGGTACCCTGGGTGACCTAGTGGTAAAGACGCTGTGTTGCTGGTGTTTCGGATTCCACGTTAAACTGAAGGTCTAAGGCGCAGTAAGAAGCTTGGCCTTCGTCAGAATGAACAATTCGGGGGATGCTAATCGAAGGTTACCAATAAAGTAGAACTTTTTTAATGCATGAAGGATGGGATAGGGATAATAATGTAGTAAGTTTTAGGATAAGTCGCTTGGTTTTTAAATGAAGTTTGACAGAGAAATTTCAACTGTTACGGTACGGAAAAAAAGTAGGAACTAAAATCAATGGAGTGCAAAAGAAGATTAGACGCATGGTACAGAACAAGTCCCGATGAGTCGGGTGTACCTATGTGAAGTGGAGAGTAAAAGAAGTCAACTCACTACTTCATCAGGCCAACTCGAGAGGAGGGGCGATAAGCTTCACCTTCGTGAAATCACCGCCCGTAATACTACTACTACTACTACTAATAATAATAATAATAATAATATACAAGAGTTAGGACAATTGTATGCATCATTTGGGTTGAGCGCTGCGCCTGAGCGGTTGTCTGTTAAATTGATGCAAACCCTTTAATTTGATTTCTGATAATTATCATTTTTAACTGATTTCGAAATAAAATCAATAATGTGTGTGTATGCCGTTCTCACTTTCTATTACTGACAAAACTCTCTCTCTCTCTCTCTCTCTCTCTCTCTCTCTCTCTCTCTCTCTCTCTCTCTCTCTCTCTCTGGATATATATATATATATATATATATATATATAATATATATATTATATATATATATATATATATATATATATTATATATATATATATATAATATACATATTGGTGAAGGCCGCTTCTGGCAAGCTTCAATTTCAATTTAAGCAGAAAGCAACAGACAAGAAGGAAAGAAACATCCATCAAGTTGGAAAGGGACTATATTTTGTATATTGCAACGTTTCAAGCACAAACTATGCTCATCCTCAGGCAAAAATTCTAAAAAGTTAAAAACATATTAAAAACCATAATGACATTAACAAATTAAAATAGGGAAAAAATCCACAAGCATTAAAACAAAGTCACACTAAAAAAAATTCTAAAAAGTTACAATTAAAAACCATAATGACTATTATGAAACAAAAGCGAACAATTAACAAGCTTTAAAACAATAAAAGTGACACTAAAAACGAACAATGAATAACAGCTATAAATACAAAATGTAAAACTCAAAAAACTAAAAATTCACAGGCTATCTTTTAAAACACTAAAAAATTAAAAACCCACACTAAAAGGAACACACCTTAAGTCTAAGCAGCACAGATTCCGAGGCAAAACTAAAAAAACAGAAGCATCTAAAACCAAGTAAAGGTTGGTTGTTCAAGATGTTCAGTTTAGACGGAGGGAACGGATGAAATATCAGAGTTAAGCGAAGGGGAGAGTTTTTTAATATACAGGGATTCTAGAAGTCTTAACGTTTGCTCACACGGAGCGGAATCTAAAATGTTAAAATTAGCTAAAGTTATATCGACTTTGCATAGAACAACATGGCTGCGTATAGCTGAAGCTTCTTTAGTTTTCAAAGGTTTGTCAGTTCTATGGCTTATGCCCATATGGGCATATCTGAATTCCTATTGCCGTAATAACCTTCTGCCACTTCTTAGTAAATTTTATTGTCAAATAGATTTTAAACTAGTATTTGTCAACCGTCGTTCTATTGGCTCATATTTTAATGTTAAAGACCGTGTATCGGATGCTCTGCGCAGTGCTGTCGTTTATGAATTCAAGTGTCCCCGATGTGATCGGAGCTATATTGGTAGCACTGTGCGGAGCCTCGAGTCGCGTTTCTGTGCCCATATGGGCATAAGCCATAGAACTGACAAACCTTTGAAAACTAAAGAAGCTTCAGCTATACGCAGCCATGTTGTTCTATGCAAAGTCGATATAACTTTAGCTAATTTTAACATTTTAGATTCCGCTCCGTGTGAGCAACGTTAAGACTTCTAGAATCCCTGTATATTAAAAAACTCTCCCCTTCGCTTAACTCTGATATTTCATCCGTTCCCCTCCGTCAAACTGAACATCTTGAACAACCAACCTTTACTTGGTTTTAGATGCTTCTGTTTTTTTAGTTTTGCTCGGAATCTGTGCTGCTTAGACTTAAGGTGTGTTCCTTTTAGTGTGGGTTTTTAATTTTTTAGTGTTTTAAAGATAGCCTGTGAATTTTTAGTTTTTGAGTTTTACATTTTGTATTTTATAGCTGTTATTCATTGTTCGTTTTTAGTGTCACTTTTATTGTTTTAAAGCTTGTTAATTGTTCGCTTTTGTTTCATAATAGTCATTATGGTTTTTAATTGTAACTTTTTAGAATTTTTTTAGTGTGACTTTGTTTTTAATGCTTGTGGATTTTTTCCCTATTTTAATTTGTTAATGTCATTATGGTTTTTAATATGTTTTTAACTTTTTAGAATTTTTGCCTGAGGATGAGCATAGTTTGTGCTTGAAACGTTGCAATATACAAAATATAGTCCCTTTCCAACTTGATGGATGTTTCTTTCCTTCTTGTCTGTTGCTTTCTGCTTAAATTTATATATATATATATATATATATTTGATTCAATTCAAATTGTTGAGTACTCCCGAAGGACAATTGTATGCATCATTTGGGTTGAGCGCTGCGCCTGACCGGTTGCCTGTGAAACTAATGCAAACCCTTTAAGTTGATTTCTGATAATCATCATTTTTAACAGTAATTTCGAAATGAAATCAACGATGTGTGTGTGTGTGTGTGTGTGTGTGTGTGTGTGTGGTGTGTCGTACTCACCTTTTATTCCTGACAAAACTCTCTCTCTCTGTATATATATATATGTATATATATATATATATATATATATATACACATACAGGGTGTTTCAGGAAGAAAGGTCAATACTTCGGGAGGTGATAGTATCGGTCATTGTGAGAAATAAAGTTCATATGAACATGTGTCTAATTCTGAATGGTTACCGAGATGCAGCTGTTTGAATCTACAAATAAAAAAGCATTGTTAATGGTAATCAAGAAAGAGAAACCAATTACTGTTTCCAACATTTAATGTTTAAACATTTGCATTTTGAATGGTATCAAATACAGAAATGACAAATTTGTTACAGTTTACAATACGTTTTCGAAAATCCCACCGTCAACCTCAATGCACTTTGCAGCCCGTGTGCGAAGATCGCGTGTTGTTCGTCTGAGTTGATCTTGACGTTCCTTTATGTGGGCAGCAGCATCAAAAATGCGCACGAGCAATTCGTCTCGTGTATCCACCTTTCTTTTGTAAACTTGACTTTTCATCCACCCCCACAAACAATAATCTAACGGAGAGAGGTCTGGAGACCTTGGTGGCCATTGAATGGGACCACCGCGGCCGATCCATCGACCAAGGAACGTTTGATTTAAGTACTGCATCACCAGACGGGTAGAATGTGGAGGAGCTCCGTCATGCTGAAAGTACATACCAGCGCGTGTAGCCAAAGGAACATCCTCCAATAGTCCTGGCAATTCATTTTGCAGAAATTCTAGGTAACTTTGTCCTGTAAGACGATTCTCTAAAGTAACAGGGCCAATCAGCTGATCATCGATAATACCGCACCACACATTGGCAGAGAAGCAATGTTGAAATTTTTTTTCCACAGTGGCATTTGGATTTTCGTCTGACCACCGATAAGAGTTACGAGTGTTGTTGATACCGTCACGGGTGAAAGTAACTTCATCGGTGAACAGTATTAATCGAAGCAATCGGTGATTAGCATTTACCCAATGACAAAATTCCAGTCGCATGGCAGCGTCTCCTGGTTGAAGGTGTTGTACACGCTGTACATGATATGGATGCAAGCCTTCCTCGCGTAATGTTCGCATACTCTTGTGTGTGGTACACCGAGACGTGTAGAAATTTTTCGTGAGCTAGTAGTAGGACTACGCTCTACCAACTGAAGAATGTTTTCCACTTCATCCACATCTTGTTGCCCTTCACGTTCAGATGAAACATGAGCGCTGGGAAGTGTACCAATCTCACGCAATGTGTTGAAAACCCTGGTAAACACTCTTCGATCCGGAATTCTGCTGTTCGGAAACCGTCGACGGTATTCTGCAACAGCAGCTGCACTTCCATCGCAAAAACCGTAGACATACACCATATCTGCATATTCGGCATGTGTGAAGGTGTGTGGCATTCTTAACACTGCTTCAAACACCAAGCAATGTCACTCACAACAATCGTTTGGCTTATGTTACATGCTTACGTTACAGCTTACATGGTTCAAGGTTATAGGGGAGGGAAGTGGGAGGAAGAGCTGCGCGCGCATCAGATTCAAACAGCTCTATCTCCGTAACCACTCAGAATTAGACACATGTTCATATGAACTTTTTTTCTCACAGTACGGATACTATCACCTCCCGAAGTATTGACCTTTCCTCCTGAAACACCCTGTGTGTGTATATATATATATATATATATATATATATATATTATTTGATTCAATTTCACTTGTTGAGTACTCCCGAAGTGTGTGTGTGTGTGTGTGTGTGTGTGTGTGTGTGTATAATTTTCAAAAAATGTGTAAGATGTCTATAATAATAATAATAATAATAGTAATAAACCTTTTCAGCCATGCAAAGTACATGCAAAGAAAAATAAAATATAAAAATAAATTTAATACACAGTAACACAGAAGCAAAATCGTCGAAATGTGGATCAAACCACATTCCAATGTGACCTTTTTAGTTTTTGTCTTCTGTCTTCCTTGGTTGGGAAACGAAGTCGTTTTACTGTAAATGTATTTTACTTATTAACTTTGAATTCGCAGAATTTTCTTTATACAAAAAATAGAATAATAATATAGAAGTATATATATAGACTTATTTAAGAATGCATATAAATATATATAGTGTAGTAAACTGAAGTTATAAATAATCCTAGGGAAAGTTTGTTAAAATAATTGTTATATATATATATATATATATATATATATGTGTGTGTGTGTGTGTGTACTGTTATTTTCCTTGCATTTTCTGCCATTTGTTTTTCATTCATTTCGGATTAATTGTTTTTCTTTTATTGTTAATTAAAATAATATAAAAGTATATATAGACTTCTCATTTAATTCTTTTGGTTGTATATATAAAGTGTACTGTTAGTTTTGCTTGCATTGTTAATTAAATAAATAGCGTGTTTTAATTAGTTCTTTTGCTGAGTAAATTAAGAAGAACGTCGCTCTTGCCTTTAATAAATTATATAAATAAATAAATGGTGCTGCCTGGTAACCCTGCATATATAAATAGTGCTTTCTGGCAACTCATCTATATATAACTAAATAATTAAAATAAATGGTGCAATCTGGCAACTTATCTATATATAAATAAATAAATATATAGTGGTATCTGGCACCTCTACTTATATAAATAAATAAATAGAATATATAGTGGTAGCTGGCAACTCACCCTCATGAGGTACACCTGAACATAATTAAATTATATAGGGGTATCTGGCAACTCCAGACCCTCTATATAACAGATGCTGGTCTCCTGGACGCTCATTATGTGACGGACGCCGGTAGATGGAACAAATCTTTCTCTCCTACTTAGGTTAAGGCTTAGGTTAGGATTTCCCTTTGGGGGGTGAGGACATCCCACCTTCTCCCCCAAAGACCCTCCTCCTTATATATAAAGTGTGTGCTGTTATTTTGCTTGCATTTTCTGCCATTTGTTTTTCATTCATTTCGGATTAATTGTTTTTCTTTTATTTTTAATTAAAATAATTTTGCGCCCACACTACTTACATTTATACTTCAAACTGTATGAAGTGGTGTAAAAAAAAAAACATAAAGCTTTTTCTTTTTATTTAATGCAATAGACTTAAAATGTAAACAAAAGTGAAGAACTAAAAAATCTGACGCCATTATATTATCCTTCAAAACTGCGAATAAACACACCTTCAAAATCAAATAATTCAGACTTTGTATTATATAATTTCACGTTGTGTTAAAAGTGAGCATTTATTTAAATTTATATTGATGAGTCCATCTGTCCAGCCAAAAAGAGGTTAATCTGACGAAAGTATTTGATGCAACAATGAAATATCAACTAGCTATTTGTCATTAAGGGGCTTTAACTCTATTACATTAATTAATTAATTTCCATGCAGATATAAACGAATGCGCAGAGAATACTGATCATTGCTTGAAATTAACGGAGGACTGCGTCAATTTGCCAGGCACTTACACTTGTAGACCTAAACCTTGCAGTCGTGGCTTCTACAGGGATTCTGAGACAAGAGAATGTATAGGTAATGACTCAGAATAATGTTAATGATGATAAGCAGGTGAAAATAATTTTATATTGTGCAAAAGAGGAAAATAAAGGAAAAAGAATTCATAATATACAGGGTGTCTCAGGATTAACTATCTATTTCAATGAAATCGGACAAATTTTTTAAAAACACACTTTTATTTATGTTTATCATGTTTAATATGTGTTAAAAATGTATAAATTTCTAAATTTTTTTCATAATTTTATTTTCATAATTTTTTCATTATCTGGTCCAATGAAAGACCGTCTGAAGTCCTAGAATGGCAAAGAGACTCTCCAAAAGTTAACGTGTGGCTTGGAATGACCAAATCCAAAATTTATGGTGCTCCATCTTGTTGAAACACAACATTATCAAGAATGCCATCATCAAGAAGCTGTGGTTCGAGAAACTGCTGAAGCATATCAAGGTAGACGGTACCTGTTACAGTTGCTTCCGCAAAGAAGAATGGGCCATAAATTTTGGATTTGGTCATTCCAAGCCACACGTTAACTTTTGGAGAGTCTCTTTGCCATTCTATGACTTCAGACGGTCTTTCATTGGACCAGATAATGAAAAACTTATGAAAATAAAATTATGAAAAAAATTTAGAAATTTATACATTTTTAACACATATTAAACATGATAAACATAAATAAAAGTGTGTTTTTAAAAAATTTGTCCGATTTCATTGAAATAGATAGTTAATTCTGGGACACCCTGTACATATAACACAAAAGAGCATACGCAGAATTCTATGAAATTGTACATTTTCAAAAGCTTTTTCTGTCTGTTCATTAATAATGTGTTTTGCTTAGAACTTAATCATGAAGTATACTCTACTTTCTACTCCTCCAGAAAAGAGCTTTAATAATTGAATTTATTTAAAGATGTTGATGAATGCAGTAATCTTCCTTGTCGACCGAATGAGGAGTGCATAAACACACCTGGTTCTTTCGTCTGCAGAGTTCGACCCACATGCCAAGTTGGATTCAGGAGAAATCAAGTAACACAGGAATGCGAAGGTGAATAGTGCTTCAAAAATGTATTACCCATGACGAATTTTAAGATTTTTTTTTTGAGAGCATTTGTGTTTCTTGACACATTGGTCCAAAGTTGCCTATACTGTAGGCCTATATTTGGCCTAAAGTTGCCTATACTGATGTTCACTTGGGTTCAGGTCGGAAGACTGTGAAGGCTAGTTGAGGGGGGTGGGCGATACCTCAATGCAGTCAAACCATCTCTTAATAGCACGAGAAGTGTAACAGAATTTTGTGTTGCGAAAATACCACCTTATTAAGATTGAAATTAGGATATAATTTTTTTATACAAGGCTTCAAAACTTATCTAACATGTTTGCATAAATCTGAGAGTTCATTTTGCCGTCACACTAAAACAGTTTTTCTACTCCTGAGGATGACATGCATCTTATACCCTGATGCGTCCACCTCTATGTTTTACTTTCGGAACCATGCACTCAGGGTGATAATCTTTCTCTACCTCTTTCTCACATAACAAACTTTAGGTGATCCAAACACCTGTGATAAAAACAACCGAAATGACAACCTCTTACATTATGTACCACATAAAAATGGCAACAGCTCTCATGATGATGGTCTCTTGGTTCACTTCAAAATTGCTTTCTTCAGGCCTTTGGCTAATCGTCGGGGTCCAGTTTGTGTGGTCTTTTGCACAGTGAAGCCTCTTCTCCCCGTTGATCTTTGAGAGCCAAGGCTTCTTCCAGGATTTGGATTTCAAACTATGCATTCATTTAGCCTCCTTCAAACGGTTCGTTTTGAGACAGTGGTACCAGTTGTCGTTTATAGATCAGATGTTTTTCTACGATCTTTTTTCATAAGAAGTCTCAGATCCTGTCCTCGCGAGCGTTGTAGCTCTTGTTTCTACCCATGACAGTTGTTGGTATACGATTTTGTTTCTTGGAATCTTTTCAAGGTGATTTTATTGAAGGGTGATAGTCAACATAAAAGTGAATATACTAGTTCTTATTTGGTAGATTTGCAGACTTGAAATTTGAACTAGTTTGCCTCTGAATTTTTAGATCCACAAATGATATGTACAAGTATTTGCCATTTCTATTGACAAAGAAAATGACAAATGCATACCACCAATCTGAAAAATGCGACCTGCAAATATCAATTTTGTGTGTGTATGTGTGTGTGTGTGTGCGCATAATAATAAATCTTAAAAAGAACAGGACGAGAATAACACAAAAAGCTTTGGCGTTCAAAATTCAAAGTTAAAAAACAAACAAAAAATAATTGGATGGGAAGCTCAAAATTTTTGTGGCTGTGGTGTTTTTGTAAATTTATGGACTGACTTGCTTTTCTCGACTGCACAAAGTACACTGTAAAATTCTGTATAAGCTTGATCTGACTAAATGCAAAAAATTATTTATTACAAACAAAAAAAAAAATTGTAAAATAGCCGAAATTTTGTATTCGTTTGCTGTCGAGAAGAGGCGTGACGCTCAGCGAAGCTTAGAACTCTCGACGAATAAGCTCCGCCCAGCAGCGTCATGGGATGGACAACTGACTCAGCTGAGCAACTTTTTGGCGAGATAAAATTTGCTCCAAACTTTTTTGTAGTGAACGAATTTAGTCATTGTTTACACCATATTATTCGCAACGACGTCCTCTACCTTTTGATGTAAAGTGCGTGTAGTGTATGTTCTTCTGAAAACAGCTATAGCTCTCAGAAGAGGGCCAGTCGGAGTCAAAAAGGAGTCTAAAAATTCAGAGATACGCAAACCAATTCAAATTTTCAGCCATTCGCAAACCAATAAATATTTGAAATTATTAATTTCATGTGTTTAAGGGGAAATGATAGTGTTCATATGTATATCTTTTAAAAATCGGAAAAAGTCTATTTTTACTTCTTCCGACGTAATTTTACCGATCAAATTCGATGTTCCTGTTATTTTTCATGGCTAACAACTGAAATACTTGCATTTTTCAGTTACAAGGGTAATAATGGAAAGTACCAGGGTAAATTCAAGTATATACAGAAAAACAACTATTTATCGGTTTTCATTCAACTATTCAACCATACAATAGGACCATGAGACACATACAGAATATAATATTAACATATTACAGTACAACGTAGATGGCCTCACAAACAAAATCATGCAGCTTAGGGAATTCGTATACAAACAAAACATTCACATAGCACTTATACAAGAAACAAAACTAAAACGCACACACACGACACCCACCATCCCTGACTTCACGGTGATCCGTCAAGATCGTACTGGGGGTCACGGGGATGGACTCATCACTTACATACGTAAAAGCATTAGCTACACTGATGCCACCCAAAACATTACAAACACAATCCAAGCAGATAACACGATAGAAATACAGGCAGTTAACATTAAAACACGCGCAAAACACATCACCACACTAATTAATATTTACATTCCACCAGATAGTTCACCTCAGGTGCCAGCCAATTACAATCCACAGTTACACAATCTGGCCTCTCTCACTAATGTCATCTTAGGGGGAGACTTCAACGCTAAAGACACTAGTTGGTACCTGCACAACCAAAGCAACACCAGAGGCGCCAACATAGCCACACAACTAAACAGCCTCTTCACTCTTAACAATACAAAAGAACATACAAACATACCACATCAAGCAGGATACTCAAACTCCTCCCCAGACATAACGTTCTGTTCCCCCTCACTAGCAACACATACACACTGGAGAACAGAAAAACAACTGTAATCAGACCACCTGCCCATCACCATTACAACACGTTCTACACTCTTCCCCAACAGCCTTAGGTACACTAACAGAAAGTACAAGAAAGATGATTGGGAACAGTTCAAAATACAGACTGAGGAACAGTTCACCACATTAAACAGCACACCCATCATAAACATCAATACAACACTCAAGACATTTAATCAGATCATCAATAATGCAAACAAATACATACCCAAGGGCAACATTAGGAAATACAACCCAAATTACACTAGATAAATAGCCCACCTCATAAGGCAACGTAACAATTTCAAACATAACACACAAACACCAAACACAGAAGCCATAAAACAGCAGATACAACAGCTCAACACAGAAATAAACAACAAACTCAAAGAAAGACAAACAGAAACATTTATGGACTTCATAACAACACTAAACCACTCCACAGATACACCCACGCCATGCAAGACTATAAACAGCATTACCCACTCTAACAGCGGCATTCACACCTCAAACGCGGCTATCTGTCGCAGCCAAAATAATATCCCAACATATACACAACAAGCTAACATTCTAGTTAATCACTACGCAAAGATAAGTCAATTAAACAGAGACAACAATCAGAAACACGCAGACAGAAAAACAGCCAGACACAAGAAAACTTAGACTCAACACGACCATTACACCCATCAATACAGACCAGACTACCAAAATCATCAAAAACATTAAGAATTCGAAGGCTACTGGACCAGACAACATATCTAACATACACCTTAAGCACTTGGGCCCACAGAGAATACTAGCTCTCACAAATATCAGTACATATTCATAACAACACTGTATTATTCCTGACATATGGAAACAACGTAAAATTATTACACTACTCAAACCAAACAAAAATCCAACAGAACCAGCTTCCTATAGACCCATTACTTTACTATGCACACCTTCCAAAGTAACAGAAAGACTAATCTTACAAATCACCAACCCACACATACCACTATCGCATACTCAACATGGATTCAGACCTCACCACTCAACCACGACATTACTCAATAACCTCACGCAGCACATCATGGATGGCATCAACTCCAGACGACCAGCTCAACGTACACTATTAGCAACAATAAACATTAGTAAAGCATTTGATGCTATTCCACGCTTCCCCTTCATAAACAGAATACTCAACACAAACACGCACAATAACACCAAACGGTGGCTGAGCAACTATCTTTCAGGAAGATACTCACATGTCACATTTAATGGCAAGTCATCCAAAAACAATCTTTTTCCGAACGGGGTCCCTCAAGGCTCTGTTCTCTCGCCAACACTGTTCAACTTATACATGCATGACATTCCAACACCCATAGATAACAAGCTTACCTTATCATCATATGAAGATGACATCACTCTAACATCCACCCACAGCAACATCGACACCGCTACAAATAACCTACAAACATGCATAAACAGTATACAAGACTGGCTCACACACAATAAACTCAAAGTAGCGCCCACAAATTCAACCATCACCTTGCTTACAAGCAACACAAAAGAACACCAGATAACTCCACAACTTACACTAAACAACACCAACATTCCACACACTTACAGGACCAAAATACTTGGGGTCACATACAACACATTATTATCTTTTGCAAACCACATTCAGGACATTAAAAACAAATGTACGTCAAGACTTAACACGCTTAGGGTACTAACAGGCACAAACTTTGGACACCAGCAGGAAACAACATCACTCATATACAAACAATATATTCGCTCAGTTATGGACTATGCTAGCCCATGCTGGGCACCCATTATCTCAAACACACACATAAACACCTTACAGACAATACAAAACAACGCACTTCGTATCATTACACTGATTATAGGATGCACTCAAACAACACCAATAGAACACCTGCACACAGAAACAAAAATATTGAAAGTTAGGGAAGATTTAGACATGAGGGGAACACAATTCATGGCAGCAGCGACAACTAACCCGCAACACCCTTGCCACTACATGTACAATCGTGCACCGACACCACGCACCATTAAGGTAACACCAGAGAGACATTATAACCAAATACTCCATTCCATACCACGCCCCACAGACATCACACAGTACAGAAAACACATACACACACACCTAACCCACAAAGCACTGACACGACTTGGTCCGAATGCGGTCCTAGGTGCGAAGCCGCCACCCATTGACAGGTCAGAGACCAGCCTGGGCAGATCGGATCGAGTTAACTTAGCACGATTCCGATGTGGACATCACCCCAACTTACAGACATATAAACACAGACTAGACAACTCGATAGACGACACCTGCCACCTGTGCCACGAAACACCACAAACAATTGAACACATTATGACAGACTGTACCACTCTAGCACAACATAGAACACAACACATCACTAGTGCGCTGAACCTCTAGTCCACTCCGGAGAGGGCGATCGGTTACCTGCGTGCCGCCGGCTTGCTTGATCAGGGTGGGCTGATCGGTTAAACAACAACAACAACTAGTGCGCTGAACCGCTGGTCCACTCCGGAGAGGGCGATCGGTTACGTGGGTGCCGCCAGATTTCTCGATCAGGGTGGGCTGATCGGCTAACCAACAACAACCATAAAAAATATTAAATGCAAAAAACTTCACTTTTTTCTATGTGAAGGTCAAAATATGAAAATAAAAACCCACTCTAATAGACAGAGTTTATTTCCACGACAGTTTCGACGCCCACTGGCATCCTCCTCGGATGGATACAGAAACACGAATGAACCAAAACAAGAGGGAAAAACAGTCCAGGGACCGACCGTTAAGAAATTCGCACATAGGTTAGATCCCATTCTCCCGACACCGGAAGGGCATTTTCATTAAGTACATTCGCGCAAATTTAAAACTATCTTCCTGTTCTAAACATACAGATTCTATTATTTTTCTTTTTTTACATAATTATTACATTTATTATTAAATTTATTACATTTATTATTGCATAATTATTTATTACAGAAATTATAAATTCATTATTACATTGGTTATTACATTGTTGTTTATTATACAGAACTTATAAACCGAAAAACGAATGAAAAAAGCCGATTAGGAAACAATCCAGAGACCATTGAGAAATTCGCACCTAGGTTAGATACCGTTCTCCCGACACCGGAAGGGCATTTTATTACAGGGTCCGCTTATAAGTACTTTCCCACAAATTAAAACTATCTTCTTGTTCTGTACATATAGATTCTAATATTTTGACATAATTACTGCATTTATTATTGCATTTACATTTTTTTTAACATTTATTATTGTTACCTTTACCCTAATTATTAAATTTATAATATTACCTTTATTATTACATCTGTTACATTTATACTTATTTCCACATTTATTACTTCCATTATTACATTTACTAAAAGCGAGTAAGGAAACAATCCAATCCAGAGACATTTAAGAAATTCACACTTAGGTTCGAACACGTTCCCACGACTCCGTAAGGGATTTTTTGACCAAGAATCTCTTTAAAGGGTCTAACTTATAAGTACCTTCGCACAAATTAAAATTATCTACTTTTTCTATACACACAGATTCTATTATTTTTCTTTTGACATAATTATTACATTTATAAAGTACCTTACTGTACTTGATTCCCAATCTATAGCATGATTATTTTGGCTGGCGTGATAAAAAATGGCATTATAAGTATTACAACTTCTGAAGGCATATTTGTGTTCTTTAATACGGGTTTCAATATTTCTTCCAGTTTCTCCCGAGTGGTTTATCAGAAAGGCGTATTTTAAAGCCAGAAAATCTTTTTATGCCCCTCGGGAACCTTCAGTTAACCAAAAACAATATGTGAGTTTGCCTTACATTGCCGGCTTAGAAAGAGTAAAACTGTTGACGAAAGATTTTAAGTTTGCTTTGGCGTTCAAATATTCGTCTACCGTGAAAAGTAAATTGGTTAGGAATAACGTTGCAAAAGAGGAACAAGCCTGTGTCTACAGCATTCCCTGTCAAAGTTGTGATTTAGTATACGTGGGAGAAACTGGAAGAAATATTGAAACCCGTATTAAAGAACACAAATATGCCTTCAGAAGTTGTAATACTAATAATGCCATTTTTTATCACGCCAGCCAAAATAATCATGCTATAGATTGGGAATCAAGTAAGGTACTTTATAAATGTAATAATTATGTCAAAAGAAAAATAATAGAATCTGTGTGTATAGAAAAAGTAGATAATTTTAATTTGTGCGAAGGTACTTATAAGTTAGACCCTTTAAAGAGATTCTTGGTCAAAAAATCCCTTACGGAGTCGTGGGAACGTGTTCGAACCTAAGTGTGAATTTCTTAAAGGTCTCTGGATTGTTTCCTTACTCGCTTTTAGTTTTTTTTTTTTGTAATAATGGAAGTAATAAATGTGGAAATAAATATAAATGTAACAGATGTAATAATAAAGGTAATATTATAAATTTAATAATTAGGGTAAAGGTAATAATAATAATAAATGTTAAAAAAAATGTAAATGCAATAATAAATGCAGTAATTATGTCAAAATATTAGAATCTATATGTATAGAACAAGAAGATAGTTTTAATTTGTGGGAATGTACTTATAAGCGAACCCTGTAATAAAATGCCCTTCCGATGTCGGGAGAACGGTATCTAACCTAGGAGCGAATTTCTCAATGGTTTCTGGATTGTTTCCTAATCGGCTTTTTTCATTCGTTTTTCGGTTTATAAGTTCTGTATAATAAACAACAATGTAATAACCAATGTAATAATAAATTTTTAATTTCTGTAATAAATAATTATGCAATAATAAATGTAATAAATTTAATAATAAATGTAATAATTATGTAAAAAAAAAAAATAATAATAGAATCTGTATGTTTAGAACAGGAAGATAGTTTTAAATTTGCGCGAATGTACTTAATGAAAATACCCTTCCGGTGTCGGGAGAATGGGATCTAACCTAGGTGCGAATTTCTTAACGGTCGGTCCCTGGACTGTTTTTCCCTCTTGTTTTGGTTCATTCGTGTTTCTGTATCCACCCGAGGAGGATGCCAGTGGGCGTCGAAACTGTCGTGGAAATAAACTCTGTCTATTAGAGTGGGTTTTTATTTTCACATAAAAAATATATTCTAGAAGCATCAAGCATATGTCTAAATTTACAAGGGAAATCAATAGAAAAGAAAAGAGGTTAGTTACATAAATTTTAAACTTCAAGATAAGAAAGTTACATAATAAAAAAATACTTCACTTTGAATGCTTTTCAAACTTGCGAAAAAAATACAAAATATATAGAACTTTCCAACAAAAACTTTACAGGGAAATATGAAAAAGGAAAAAAAATTGGGGGAAAAAAGTTTGGGCATTCATGCTATGTCCAAATTTATGAGGAAATCGTGCGAAAAAATAAATGGTTATTATTACATGAATTTTCAACTTCACTTTTCTCAAAATAAAAAATTAAAAAATACAAGATAAAAATATTAAAAAAATGTATACTAGCAGAGCCTTCGGCTCCCTGCCCTACGGGCGGGGCTTGTGCTTCGCAAACTCGCCTACGGCGAGGACACGTTAGGTTTACCCCTTTGGGGGGAGGTCATTCTCCCTCTCCCCCCTCTCCCCCTTTATGCAACTTGGGGCTAACCCCCACCCCCTTGTTGCATAACCCCTCTCCCTCATTACCCCCACCCCCCAGGGAAAGGGGGTGACACCTTGCAACAATTGATCAACATTGCAATTGCATATGCACTCGAACATTTTCCGGTCATACTAATACCTTGATTGAAACATTGTGGGTAATTTTTTTTTATTTAAACAGGAAAAAAAGCAGGAAATGGAAGGAATTGTGGGTGTTTTTTAATAGTTTATAAAGGATTCAATATTTTTTACATTTGTAGGATATATATATATATATATACTGTGTGTGTGTGTGTGTGTGTGTTGTGTGTGTGTGTGTGTATATATATATATATATGAACTTCGGGGAAGAAAGTTGGGTGACAGTCACTTTTTTCTCGGGGAGCGGGATGAAGAAATATCAGGTTCAAAGTATAATGTTTAAGAGCACAAACTTTATTTGAAAAAGTGTTTTACGAAGTTTTTAGTGATTTTATCAAGATGGTCAGGACCAACTGTCAAGTTACAGTAATGCTCATAAGTAATCGTACAGAGAAATATTTCTGTTATATTCGTCATCATCTTCTGTACCATGCATAGGATAGTTAGAAAAAGTTTACGATACGGTTTGTTTGAAAAATTTTAACAAATAAAAAATTAGTTTAATCCAACATATAATGTAAAACATCAAAGAATTTGAAGAAAATAAAAAGTTAAAATGCAACAGTTTTCGTACATTTACTTACAAAATTATTTAATATTTTGTGTGTCCAACTTAGGCTTAAAGAATTTAATTTTTTATCAGTAGTTGGCTGTTTATTGATTAGGGACTGTTGGTAATTCTGATTTACAGAATTTTCTCTGTGAATCTTCATGGAAAACGAATGACTGTACAAGCCATCAGTAAGCAATGGTAAAGAGTTGTCTACAGATCTTAAGAGATCTGTTATTGCTGAACACGAGTCTGGAAAGAGTTATAGGAAGATAGGAGAAGAACTTCGAATTCTATTTACGACGGTTGCTGTAGTTATAAAGAAATGGAAAGACTGGAACAATCAAAACTATCAAGGTGTGGACGATTTTATAAGATTTCAGAACGTACAGCTAGACGGATTGAAAGAATGGCAGCTGTGAATCCGCGAGTTACTGCGGGTGATATTTGCCAAACATTAAGACTGTTTAAGATCGATGTCCATCCGTCTGCTGCACATCGTACATTGAGAAAGAATGGTCTGCATGGAAGAGTTACACGAAGAAAACTTTTGCTACAAAAAGCACACAAAGAAGCTCGTTTAAAGCACGCCAAGGATCATTAAAATGATGGATTTGCATTTCGGAAGAAAGTTCTTTGGACAGATGAAAACAAAATTGAATTATTCGAGAACAACGAGCAACGGTTTGTTTGTCAAAAATCAAATACTTCATTCGAGGAAAAAAAAAACATCCTTCATCCGGTTAAACATGGTGGTGGTGGTTTGTTTCTTCCGAGATGTTTTCGTGCTTCTGTTCCAGGAAAGCTTGTTGTCATCAATGGAATCTTGAATTTGAAGAAATATCAGGAAATTTTAAAAGAAATTGTATTGCCTTCAGTTCTAGAGTTGCGAATGAGTCGCAACTGGCTACTGCAACAAGATAATGATCCAAAACATAAAATTAAAAACACCATTAAATAGCTTCAACAAAAGAATTTCAAGCTTCTCGAGCAGTCCAGTCAAACCCGAAATCTGAATTTAATTGAGAATTTATGGTTTGATTTCAAAAAAAATTGTCCGCAAGAGAAACCCTTCACATCTGAATGAATTGCAAGAATTTTCTTTAGAAGAATGGGCTAAAATTACTACTGAGAGATGTCTAAACCAGTGGTCTCCAAACGTTTTTGATCACGCACCCTTTAATCAGCAAAAATAAATAACACGCACCCCTGATGAACATGAAGATATATATATATATATATATATATATATATATCCTTTCATTATTTACAAGTAAGGTAATAGTATACAACAGAAATACGATAGGGTGAAGATATACTTACCAATATAATTTAATGAGAGCAATGTGGCTGACTGTGCTTCATAATTTCTGAAAATCTTGGTTTGACACTTTGTGATACAGCGATTCGAAGGTCCGATTCCAGGTTCAGTTTATTTCGATTCTTGGTTTTAATACTTATCATAGCAGAAAAAGACACCTCACACAGATATGTAGATCCAAATGGAAGGAGCGCATCGTCGTTCGCTGCGCTTACTAAATCTGGGTACTCATTTTTTAATCCAATCCACCAATTGTGCACAGTTTTCTGTTGAAATTCGGTTCGTAAACTTGTATCTTCCCTGATGTCAATCAACTGTTCTTGGGCAGTGATCGGAAAATGTTTCATTTTTACATTTTCTGCATTTTTACACTTAATTTGCTAAATTTTAATCGCAAGTAAGCGATATCGCGGATACTATCTCGCAAATTCCTAGGAATGACTGTGTGTTAGCGAGTATTTTCTTTCTCGGTCATCATCTTGAAATTCAAAAACTTTCTACGAAAAAACAATGATAAATCAGAATCATCAAATTTTCTTCGCGCACCCCTAGATCGGCAGGCGCACCCCGCTTTGGAGACCACTGGTCTAAACCTCGTGGAAAGAAAAATACCCAAAACGAATCATTGAAGTTATTCAAGCAAAAGGTGGACACGCAAAGTATTAAACAATTTGGATCACCTGAAGATCAGGGCCCCCAGCCTTCGTTAGTTAGCCTTATAAGACTCACTAAAGAAAATATCACGACTTAACCTAACCAATCGTTAGGCCAACTGTACGCCCTTGACGATTGGTTAGGTTAAGTCGTCATATTTTCGTTAGTTAGCCTTATAAGGCTAACTAAAGGAGGCTGGGGGCCCTGATCTTCAGGTGATCCAACAATTTTGTAAGTAAATATACGAAAACTTTTTTATTTTAACTTTTATTTATTTTCCTCAAATCCTTTGATGTTTTACATTATATGTTGGAGTTAAACTAATTTTTTTTTTTTAAGTTTTTCGAAACGAACAGTAAACTTTTCATAACTCTCCTATACATGGTACAAAATATAACTTAAATATTTCTTTGCACGAAAACTTATGAGCGCCACTGTACTACCTTCAAAAGTGGGGAAGAGGTGTATAAAAAGGTGAGGCAGCAAAAGACAATAAAATATTTATTTTATCCAATTACATCGAAAATTTGTACACGTACTCAACAAATTGGCGAAAAAAAAAGATAGTGCAACTTTCATCCAAGTCGGCAACACCGGCAATGGCATCTACCTTAATTTTGAAATTCCTCTGATATATATATATATATATACATATATATATATATATATATATATATATATATATATATATATATATATATATATATATATAATTAATACTTAAACAACCTTAACTACAATTTAAAGGGAAGTAAGATGAAAGATTTCATATTTGACAGAAAACACAAAGTACAAGCAGCTCGTAGTATCATTGCCAAATACATAGAGAATCAGTGTGTGACGAAATCTCTGAACGTAGCTCATCATCAGCAAGAGCAACGATGCTCTGTGTTATCATAGTTCAAAGAATATCCAAATCCATATTCAATTTCCACGCTATTTTCGTCAGTTTGTAATGCAGACATCCTAAAAATAAACCATGTGGACAAATTATACAAAAAAAATAATTGAGAGACGAGTCATACGCATCACTGAGCCACAGTTAGAAGAGCAACACGGTTACCCCCAGACCTGACGTTTGTTTTGAGAATAATTGTGGATAAAGCCTGAGAATTTAATAAAATTTGTATATCGCATTTATAGATCTGAGAAAGCTTTCGATTCAGTACCAAGACACAAATAATGGAGATGTCTTATCCATAGTCATAACATCAATGGAAAACTGTTAACCCTTTAATGCCCAGTGTGTGAAATTTTCATCGTTAACTTTGGAAGCAATTTTAGACCTTATTTATAAGGTTATAAGGACGATTTTTGCATCAACTGATTCCGCCTACTTTTCGACTTAATTTGGGTATGAAAGAGTTAAAGGCTTTAATAAGCACGTATATCCATCCATCGTGTTCTGCCTATCAGGCAGGTCCAACTCGTGTGTCCCGCCAAAGTATTCTATCCTGAGCTATCCTTTTCATCTCATGGTAGCTCCTACCTGCCTTCAAATCATCCAGCATTGCTTTCCTATTCCTTCCCCTCGGCCTCTACTTTCATATCTACTCTCTATCACCTACTTCAACAATGCTTCTCCTCTCAACACATGTCCGATCCATTTCTTCTGTCTTTCTCTTATCATCTTAATGAGTTTTCTTTCCTCCCTCACCTGTTGCAGTACTTCCTCATTACTTTGGTGTTCCCTCCAGCTTATCTTTAGCATTATTCTCCAAATCCACATTTCCAAACTTTCCAGGAGTTTCTTTTCAGTTGTTTTCAGTGTCTATGTTTCTGCTCCATACAGTACCGCACTCCATATCAAGCTTTTTACTAACCTTTTCTCCAGCTTCAAGTTCAGTTTACCTGTAAGTAGTCTTTTCTGTCTCTCGAAAGCTACCTTACCCATATCAATTCTCGATCTTACTTCCTTATTGCAATCTCCATTGTTGGTTAATAAACTTCCCAGATATTTAAACTGCTCAGCTTCTTCTAAGGTCCGATTTCCTATCGTTAGGTTCATTTGTGCTCCTTTCCTTCTTGCAATTTTCATTACCTTTGTCTTGGTCTCATTAATTCTCATTCCGAGTTCTTCCGCCGTTGTTGTCAAGCTATTGACCATTCTTTGCAGTCCTTCCTCAATACTACAAACAAATGCCTTGTCATCTGCAAACCTTCAAATTTGACCAATTTACCTCCCACTCTGATTCCCTCTTCCAGATCTGAGAGTGCTTCTATTAATTATCATTGCTTCCGCATAGATGTTAAATAACACGGGGGACAGGGAGCATCCTTGCCTGACCCCTCTCCCAACCAATCCAGGCTCCGATTCTCCTACAACTCTAACATTCACAATCTGCCCAAGATATAGATTTTTTTTATCAGCCTACGGTCCCTCCAGTCAACATTAATATCCTTCAATATTTCCATTAGTTTCCTCCATTGGACTCTGTCAAAAGCTTTTTCAAAGTCAATAAAACAAACAAACATTTCCTGATCATGTTCCAACACTCTCTCTCCCATCATTCTCATAATACCAATAGCTTCTCTTGTTCCGCATTTTGACCGAAATCCAAACTGATCCTCTCCAATGTACTGTTCAGCTCTGTTCGTTAGTCTTCTGGTTAGTATGCATGTATATACTCTGTGTTAATAGTGGATGAACTGGATACGAAAATAACAATTGCTCTTTCAGTAAACACTGAAGTAAAGCAGGGTAGCATTCTTTCACCACTCCTCTTCATAGCATATATGGACATACTGTGTATGGACAAGATTATAGAGAGATTCTATGAGAGAATAAGCTGTGTCTCATGGCAGATAGTGGCCAGAGCGGATGATATAACATACTGGCAAACATCGGAAAAAAGGTTTTCGAGAAGCAACGGAAGAATGGAATCGTCGCTTCAAAGCAGCTGGAATGGAAATAAACATCTTGAAAACAAGCATATAAATGATGAGCAGAAGACCAGAAGAAATCAGAATAGATGTAAACAGTACACAACTAACAAATGTTAATGAATTTAAGTACCTAGGAAGTGTAATAACGAGTGAAAGTGGTAATAAAAGAAATATTAGAGAATTTCAAAACAAAAAATGTAGGGAATTTATACCAATACTCAAAGATCCACACGTGCCCAGCAAGACAAAGAAAATAATATATGAGACAGTGTTAATGCCACTAGTAATGTATGAATTTGAGTCATGGACATTCACGGCAAGAGACAAAAGACGCCTGCAATCAGCAGAGATGAAGCTATTACACACAATGATTGAGATAAGAAGAAATAGAATGGGAAACAGCGGAGTGAGAACGGAAACAAATGTAAAGCCCTTGATAGACAGGAGCGAGGAGTCACGGCTGAGATGGCTTGTACATCTGGAGAGCTTGGATGTTGGAAGTGCGACCCAGAGTGAAAAGACCAGTGTGAAGACCTCGAACAAGGTGGAGAGATGGAGTGAAGGAAATGCTAAGGAGATCCGACTTACCACACCTAGAAGAACTTAGAAAAACATTGATACACTTTCTCATGAAATCTTATTGAATAAACTTCACATATACAGGATAAGAGGAAATACGAGTATCTTCCATTTGCTCAAATCATATCTGACAAATCGTCATCAATATATCATATTAAAATATAATTTATCCGACAAGGCGTTGCTAACGAGTAGGATCCCACAAAAATCTATTCTTCGGCCATTACTATTTCTAATTCACGTCAACAATTTTCATCTCTCAACCACATTAAATTGCGTACAATATACAGATGATACCACACATCATAAGGTAGAGTTTTTGCTAAATGAAATGAACAGGCCATTAGAACGTGTGTACATTATAAATGAGTGCGTGCTAATAAATATTTACTCTCCTCTTTATTTATTCTCCTCTTTTAACCCCCTACTCTTTCCTTTCTTTCGGGCTAACCTTGGAGTGGATCTTAGGGTCTTTGTTAGCCTTAGCTTCTGTAGATCTGCAGATGACTATTACAACAAAACACATAAATATAAACTATCAAATAAAAATTGAGAATACTACTCTTGCAAGGGTGAATGAAGTTAGAGTGCTTAACATAAATTTAGACGAAAACTAATTCTATGTACAACATATGTACAATATATGTACAACTTATCAAATTCAAAATATAAAAATTCTCTTCATATAATTTAAACTAAAAAAGACTCTTCCTGAAAACGCATTCCTTACCCTGTATTATTCCTTCATCCACCCATATTTATTATTTACATGGGGTAGCTCAGAGAAATACATATATAAAACATTATTTGCAAATAAATAATTCATAAAAAATGTATGAAAATCCTCTCAGATAATGAAAACAGACGAAGTCATACTTCCCCAATTTTTAAAGAGCTAAATTAAATTATTTATAAAAATCAATGTCGCTGTCAATATATTCCAAGTTATCAATAAAATCAATAAAGAGCAATCATCCCCCATCAAATTTATCATCATTATAATACCAGACTTCACAGAGATTTTATATGGAAACTAAACTTTACAATGGAAAGTGCGAGAAATGCACTCTCTTTCAAAGGAGCAGATGTATGGAATCCAATTCCCATAAATATCAGACAGGCCTCATCACTAAATGTATTTCGCAAATCACTAAAGAATTACTTCATTAGCGCGTATTGATATATAAATTCACTACTGCCATTATTGCCGTAGTAATTAAGCTCCCATTTTCTAATTAACTATATAAAATATGCCAATTTTATTAATCACTTTTAATTTTCATAATTTAATCGGCCATAGAAGTTGCATCACCCTAGAACTTTTTAAGTTTGGCTGATAAAGTTAAATGAAATCTGTATGCCGCTTCTGAGTAAGGATATGCCGTTGATGTATTGAATTTCATACCACGTTGTAGTTTAAATACACTGCACTGTACTTACCACGAAACTACCGAAAATGAAAAAGTATCACGTATTAAAATTAATATATCAAATAATAATAATTACATCAAATCCTTCTGAGGAAGGTCACAAATATTGACAATTGTTACTAAATTTATTATCAGTAATCAAAATACAATAGTGATGTTATATGTAATTTCTGTTAATGCCTCTCTCATTCCAAAATTTTTTAAGGTGTTTCATCCCTTTTAACCATTGCTACGTATACCTTGGTTACCTTGGTCTTGTTTCCGCCCGAACTGTTCATTCTGATGAAGGTCAAGCTTGTTGCTCTACCTTGGACCTATAGCTTAACGTGAAATCCGAACCACGACTCACCACGGGTGGTCAGAAATTACGAAGTCCTTGCTCAGACCCAATCTCACGACCTCCCGATCAGCAGCCCAGCGTCTTAACCACTAGGCTACCCAGGGTACCCATTTATATACTAACTTATTTTTTCTGGAAGAATGAACAAATGGGTAAGTTGCGCGCCGTCTGCTTTCGCCGGGAATCGAATCCGGGGCAGGTGGATTCGTAATTAGCGATGTTAATCACTACACCACCCAGGCGCTCTATTTAGGGTGGTCCAAAAAAATTAATGTTGAAAATTCGTAGGTTTTATCCCCTAAATTGTTACCTATGTTGAAAAAACTCTAAATATAAAATTTGAATAAGATCAAAAAATTCTAAGTGGTGCCACATCGCATTTGAATTTAGATGTTTTTAAAATCCTTTTTTGCTTCTTCCCCATAATATCGATTTATTGTGTCTTTACGAAAAATATTTCGATATACAGTATATAATTTTTTGGCATAATATAGATTTTTGTATGCTTATTGTGGTTAAATATTCTGAAGCACATCTTGTACGAGCGGTATTGAACACGTTGAGGCAAGAATCGCATCTGTTCTGTTGATACGTGTATTCGCGTTTTTCCATGAAATAGATTTCGTCACTTTTCCCATTAAGTGCTCATCTTGCGTAAACGTGTTGAAAGGGCGTTCCTATAACAATCGTATTTTTTATTCACAAGCCTCAATCTTTTGTCAACCTGTCGTTTGCAGTCGTTTGCAGTGTATTGTTTGCAATCATTTGCATTGTATTGCAGTTCGTTTGCAGTGTTGCAATAGTGAATAATCATATTAGAAATGGCAAGTTCCTCAATGAAAACTCGCAGAAATACCGAAATATGGCTCATTGGACAAACAATTGAAATGATATGCGGGAGAAAACTTCCTTCCAAAGGTGATGTGCTCTGTCGTCTTTTTTATTTACTTAAGGAAAAGAAAACTCTAAGAGAAGCTTCTAAAGCAGTTTATATAGAGGTAGTTGAATTTTGGGAACAAGCTAGAATTCCAACAAGAGCTGATTATAATGTTATACCAATGATTGAAAACGTATATACGGAATATAGAACGCTCCAAAAATGAAAATTCCGGTGCTCCGAAACAGAGAATTCCTCCAAGCTCAAAAACAGAAGGGAAGAAAAGGATATATGGCTAACGTTGACAAAGCATTATCATAGAAAGAAGATCGTAAAAGGAAGAGAGAGTCAGCTAAAGAACGGTTAGCACGTAGGGAAAGTAAGAGAAAGGAGGAAGAAACAAAGTCTGCCAAATTGACTTTATCAAGTAGTATGAGTAGTGAAGATGAAACAATGAGTACGAGTAGTAAAGATGAAACAATGAGTACGAGTAGTGAAGATGAAACAATGTTGTGTAAAACTAACACGGCATCAAAAAATAATGCAGGCAAGAAGGTTCCTAGCAAACCAAGTAAGAAGGAACTTGTAACGCGAGACGTTGCAATTGCACTGGATAGATCGAATATTTCTGATAGACAGGGCGTATATGTGCTATCAGCTGCTGCCTCTGCATTAGATCATGATCTTGATGACTTGTCCATACGCAGAAGTACAGTTCGTCGAAAGAGAATGGATGTACGTGAGAAAATCGCAAAAGATTTAAAAGACTCCTTTAATCCTGAATGTTCTTTAATGGTGCATTGGGATGAAAAAATGCTAGTCGATTTAACTGGAAATGAAAGAGTTGAAAGATTAGCAGTGTTAGTGTCAGGAGGAGGCAAATCAAAGTTGCTTGCAGTACTCAAACTCGAGTCTGGCACAGGAGTAGACATTGCAACAGCTGTTGTCGAGTGTTTAAAGGACTGGAACTTAATTGATCGCATTAAATGTATGTGCTTTGACACAACTGCCACAAACACGGGTCCTAAAAAGGGAGCTACTGCACAAATAGAACAAAAGCTTGGAGAAGACTTACTAAATATTGCATGCCGGCATCATATAATTGAACTTATTGCATCCAATGTTTTTGAGGTGTGTCTTTGTTCCGCCAGTAGCGGACCTGATATTCCGATATTCAAACGCTTTAAGTCTGCCTGGAACTCCATCAATAAAGAAAATTTTGAAACCTTTCCTGATACTCCAGGACGTGATGAACTGCTTGTTATTTGTAAGAAACATCTAACCTCCACACAAATCCGAGATGATTACAGAGAGGTCCTGGAACTTACAATCATCTATCTAGGAGATGTACAGTACCACCACGTGAAGTCAAATTTCTAAAGCCAGGTGCTTTGCATCGTGCCAGGGGGATATCTCGCATAATCTATGCAATAAAAATGAATCTTTTCTGCTCACAATTAAAAATCACTCTAAAGGAACAAAGTGGAATAAAACGTTTTGCACAATTTGCCATTAGACACTATGTTCCTGCATGGCTTTCTGCACCTATCGCTGCTTCTGCCCCTGCCAATGATCTTTCGCTACTAAAACTGCTGCTAGTATACGAAGACAAAAGCATTGCTTCTGCAGCATCTCAAGCACTTTCTCGCCATCTTTGGTACCTAAGTGAATTTCTTATTTCACTTTCATTCTTTGATGAAGATATTTCCATTGATGTTAAAAGAGACATGGTAAAGGCACTCGACATAAGGGGATCTAAACATCCGCCCAAAAGAATAAATTTGAATCTTTCTGCCAACGATATTCAAAACAAGACAGTAGCCAACTTTGTTACTAGCTCGTCGCGACTATTTTTCACTAAGCTCGGACTCTCAATAGCCTTTCTTGAGGATGATCCAACAAACTGGGAGAACAGACAAGATTATCAAATGGCCCTTGAGTATGTCAAGTCAGTGATGGTAACAAATGATAACTCCGAAAGAGGAATAACATTAATAAGAAATTTCAATGCACATCTAAGAATGAAAGTCAAAAGCAGTTTCTCCTGCAAGTAGTGGAGCAACATCGCCTGAAGTTTCCTAATGTAAAAAATCAAACTTGAAGCAGGAACTGCGAACGCAGCAACAATGAGTGAGAGATGGGCACCCATGAGACCCCCACCTCTGAGTGGTTAATACTCCATTACAGTTGAATATGGAGGGGGACTGAGATTCGTTCTCTCTCTCTCGTCTTGCGCGGAATATCTCCTATACAAGCGTCGTTCTTTACGTTATTTATACTGCATGTTCTTTGCAGTTGAATGTGTATATATATATATATATATGCGACTCAGTGGTGTAGTGGTTAGCATCGCTGACTACGAATCCATCAGCCCCGGGTTCGAGACCCGATGGCAGCCGGCGCGCTGCAAAACCCAGCTGTTCATCCTTCCACCCAATAAAGAAAGTGGTTGCTAGATAAATGGGTACCCTAGGTGGCCTAGTGGTTAAGACGCTGACCTGCTGATGGGGCGTGGTTCGGATTCCACGTTAAACTGTAGGTCTAAGGTGGAGTGAAAAGCTTGACCTTCGTTAGAATGAACAATTCGGGCGGAAGCTAACCAAAGGTTATATTGTATATATATATATATATATATATATATATATATATATATATATATATATATATTGACAGGGATGCCAAAATTTTATTTTACCCAGTGGGAAAAATTGTCTCGCTACGGCTCTACACATATACATATTAAATGCAAAAAACTTCACTTTTTTCTACGTGAAGGTCAAAATATGAAAATAAAAACCCACTCTAATAGACAAAGTTTATTTCCACAACAGTTTCGATGCCCACTGGCATCCTCCTCGGGTGGATACAGAAAAACGAATGAACCAAAACAAGAGGGAAAAACAGTCCAGGGACCGACCGTTAAGAAATTCGCACCTAGGTTAGATCCCATTCTCCCGACACCGGAAGAGCATTTTCATTAAAGGGACCCGCTTATAAGTACATTTGCACAAATTTAAAACTATCTTCCTGTTCTAAACATACAGATTCTATTTTTTTTTTTTTTATTACATTATTATTTATTACAGAAATTATAAGTTTATTATTACATTGGTTATTACATTGTTTGTTATACAGAACTTATAAACCGAAAAACGAATGAAAAAGGCGAGAAGGAAACAATCCAGAGACCATTGAGAAATTCGCACCGAGGTTAGATACCGTTCTCCCGACACCGGGAGGGCATTTTATTACAGGGTCCCGCTTATCTTATAAGTACATTCGCACAAATTAAAACTATCTTCTTGTTCTATACATACAGATTCTAATATTTTGACATAATTACTGCATTTATTATTGCATTTACATTTTTTTAACATTTATTATTATTACCTTTACCCTAATTATTAAATTTATAATATTACCTTTATTATTACATCTGTTGCATTTATATTTATTTCCACATTTATTACTTCCATTATTACATTTACTAAAAGCGAGTAAGGAAACATCCAGAGACCTTTAAGAAATTCACACTTAGGTTAGAACACGTTCCCCCGACTCCGTAAGGGATTTTTTGACCAAGAATCTCATTAAAGGGTCTAACTTATAAGTACCTTCGCACAAATTAAAATTATCTACTTTTTCTATACACACAGATTCTATTATTTTTCTTTGGACATAATTATTACATCTATAAAGTACCTTACTTGATTCCCAATCTATAGCATGATTATTTTGGCTGGCGTGATAAAAAATGGCATTATTAGTATTACAACTTCTGAAGGCATATTTGTGTTCTTTAATACGGGTTTCAATATTTCTTCCAGTTTCTCCCACGTATACTAAATCACAACTTTTACAGGGAATGCTGTAGACACAGGCTTGTTCCTCTTTTGCAACGTTATTCCTAACCAATTTACTTTTCACGGTAGACGAATATTTGAACGCCAAAGCAAACTTAAAATCTTTCCTCAACGGTTTTACTGTTTCTAAGCCGGCAATGTAAGGCAAACTCACATATTGTTTTTTGGTTAACTGAAGGTTCCCGAGGGGCATAAAAAAAATTTTCTGGCTTTAAAATACGCCTTTCTGATAAACCACTCAGGATATTTTAAATCCTTAAAAATGTTCCAAATCTTTGAATTTTCCGGGTCCAGCAAATGTGAATTATGGAAGAAATAATTGAGCTTTTAACCCCTTCATCATGATATGAAAAATAATGAATGTACGAATTACAATGAGTAGGTTTTCTATAGACCGTGAAATTGGGCTTTCCGCTTTCGTTAATAACCAAAACATCTAGAAAAGGTAATTGTTTGTCGTTCTCCCATTCATATTTAAATTTAATGGAGGGAACAAGATTATTTAATGACTGAAAGAAAGTGTCAAAGTTGTTCCAGTGGTCAGGCCAAAATGAGAGAATATCATCTACATAATGAAACCAAATTAGATTCCTGGGACATATTGTTTGCAACAATTCCGACTCATAATATTCCATGTATAATGTACTCAGTATTAGGGATTAATATACCACTCCGTCCCATTATTTCACACAGGGGTTCTTTTAGTTACAGGTTATCTAAATTTCTCGCAGATAAATTATCCCCATTAGTTGGTAAATTTTCAGGCTCGCACATCACTAATTCCTGTGACTTTATTAACAAAGTTATGTCCTTAGATTTAAAACTGGGAAGAATGATCAGTTTTGACGTTGAGTCCTTGTTTATGAAAGTTCCCATTGATGATGTACTTAGTTTTTTTAGATAGAAAATTGCCAACATGTAACGTAGAACTAGGCATGCCCACATCTGTATTTTTAGAACTGATAAAACTCTGTCACCAATAATGCCTTCTCCTTCGGTGAAGAATTTTATTTGCAACGTTTTGGTATGGGAATGGGGTCCCCTTTATCCCCAATACTGAGTACATTATACATGGAATATTATGAGTCGGAATTGTTGCAAACAATATGTCCCAGGAATCTAATTTAGTTTCGTTATGTAGATGATATTTTCTCATTTTGGCCTGACCACTGGAACAACTTTGACACTTTCTTTCAGTCATTAAATAATCTTGTTCCCTCCATTAAATTTAAATATGAATGGGAGAACGACCAACAATTACCTTTTCTAGATGTTTTGGTTATTAACGAAAGCGGAAAGCCCAATTTCACGGTCTATAGAAAACCTACTCATTGTAATTCGTACATTCATTATTTTTCATATCATGATGAAGGGGTTAAAAGCTCAATTATTTCTTCCAAGTTTCTAAGAGCACTCAGGATTTGTAGCCCACATTTGCTGGACCCGGAAAATTCAAAGATTTGGAACATTTTTAAGGATTTAAAATATCCTGAGTGGTTTATCAGAAAGGCGTATTTTAAAGCCAGAAAAACTTTTTATGCCCCTCGGGAACCTTCAGTTAACCAAAAAACAATATGTGAGTTTGCCTTACATTGCCGGCTTAGAAAGAGTAAAACCATTGACGAAAGATTTTAAGTTTGCTTTGGCGTTCAAATATTCGTCTACCGTGAAAAGTAAATTGGTTAGGAATAACGTTGCAAAAGAGGAACAAGCCTGTGTCTACAGCATTCCCTGTAAAAGTTGTGATTTAGCATACGTGGGAGAAACTGGAAGAAATATTGAAACTCGTATTAAAGAACACAAATATGCCTTCAGAAGTTGTAATACTAATAATGCCATTTTTTATCACGCCAGCCAAAATAATCATGCTATAGATTGGGAATCAAGTAAGGTACTTTATAGATGTAATAATTATGTCCAAAGAAAAATAATAGAATCTGTGTGTATAGAAAAAGTAGATAATTTTAATTTGTGCGAAGGTACTTATAAGTTAGACCCTTTAATGAGATTCTTGGTCAAAAAATCCCTTACGGAGTCGGGGGAACGTGTTCTAACCTAAGTGTGAATTTCTTAAAGGTCTCTGGATTGTTTCCTTACTCGCTTTTAGTAAATGTAATAATGGAAGCAATAAATGTGGAAATAAATATAAATGCAACAGATGTAATAATAAAGGTAATATTATAAATTTAATAATTAGGGTAAAGGTAATAATAATAAATGTTAAAAAAATGTAAATGCAATAATAAATGCAGTAATTATGTCAAAATATTAGAATCTGTATGTATAGAACAAGAAGATAGTTTTAATTTGTGGGAATGTACTTATAAGCGGGACCCTGTAATAAAATGCCTTTCCGGTGTCGGGAGAACGGTATCTAACCTCGGTGCGAATTTCTCAATGGTCTCTGGATTGTTTCCGTCTCGCTTTTTCATTCGTTTTTCGGTTTATAAGTTCTGTATAATAAACAACAATGTAATAACCAATGTAATAATAAATTTATAATTTCTGTAATAAATAATAATTCAATATTAAATGTAATAAATTTAATAATTAAAAAAATAATAATAATAGAATCTGTATGTTTAGAACAGGAAGATAGTTTTAAATTTGTGCGAATGTACTTATAAGCGGGTCCCTTTAATGAAAATGCCCTTCCGGTGTCGGGAGAATGGGATCTAACCTAGGTGTGAATTTCTTAAAGGTCTGTCCCTGGACTGTTTTTCCCTCTTGTTTTGGTTCATTCGTTTTTCTGTATCCACCCGAGGAGGATGCTAGTGGGCATCGAAACTGTTGTGGAAATAAATTCTGTCTATTAGAGTGGGTTTTTATTTTCATATTTTTCACATATACATATTGATGTTAGTATTCTGTCGTCCGCGTAAATAACTAAACTGACCAACTCTTGTAACAAAAATAGCTGAAGAAGTTTTTCTTAACTTGACACGAATGATTTTTGTAATTAATTCTTCAACAGAGATTAATAACAAAGAATTACAGTTGGCCCTCATAAATATGTCTCGTTTAAAGATATTAACGAGTGTGTAGAAGAGGAACTTTGCGACTTAACCACGAGATGCATCAACACCAGAGGGAGCTACCGATGTAGATCTTTAGACTGCCCTGGAGGGTATCAGAGGGACCCGGTCACGGGACAGTGTCAAGGTAAGATGGATCTTTAAGCAAAACCATCAATAAGTGTTTAAAATAAATTTGAAAATGAAAATCTGAATCATATTTTTGATAATTTACTGAGTAATCTCTTCTGAACTAAAAAACTAACTTACCTCTATTTGATTCTCCTCAGATGTGGATGAATGTGAGACAGGAGAACATACCTGTAAGGTACCAGCCGAAGAGTGCATCAACAGTCCTGGTACTTACAGGTGCAAAGCATTCCCTCCTTGTCCAAGGGGATTCACTAGAGATCCAGACTCACTCAGATGTGTCGGTGAGTTTTTGAAGTACCAAAACGAAAAATAAAGCGTAAGGTGGTTTTAAATTTAAATTTATTTCATTCGAATGGTTTTTGGTAAACAATTACAGACAATTAAAAGAGTCTTCAGGAACTTACGGAGCGAGTTTTAATTGCATAAATACGTAATAAATATAATAAAATAGAAAATAACAGGAAGAAATTTAACACAAAAAAGGTTAAATAGAGAACTCATTGAACGTTCACTGAAATCCTGATTTCAAGAGTTAATTCGAAAAGGAGTTTTATACAGAAATTTTTATTAGAAATTTGAATAAAAGAATTCGCCTTTAATCAACAATTTTAACTTATGTGGAAACTCAAAATTTCATATAAGAGCATTCAGTTTTACACCTTGCAACATGAAGAAGCCAGAGCAAAAAGGGGTTGAAAATAGATAATGCCAAATTATGGAGATCTTATATCATTCAAAATCTCTTCAATTCAATTCACAATAAATGAAGTTCAGAATTTTTGAAAAAGAAGAGACTTAATTTTTTTATCATTTTAAAATTTCGCTCGCTTATAAAGTTAATAAACAAAGTTTTTAAAACAGAATAATCAAAGAATAATTTTATGTGATATAACATTAAGTATGCCATATTAAAATGTGTGATGTGCATAACATAAAAATGTACGGTTCTGAAACTAATTTCGAATAAAATTTAAAAAATATTATATGCTTCTGCTATATAAATACATGAAATTTAATGACAATCACTTTAGGCATAACCTAATATTGCGACTTGTGTTGTTTTATTAGAGGATATAATGTGTATATATATATATATATATATATATATATATATATATATATATATATATATATAACTTGTTTATTCATTCCAATCTAGCGTTTTTTCACTTCCACTTTAGCTTTGTTTTTAATACTTAAAAACCAAAAGTTAACTTTCTGTGCCGGAGATTAGTTCTGAATTTAAATATTATACTAAATAGGCCTGATTAAGGATAACCAACTGAGTAATGAAGTCAAAGGTGGAATTCTGATTCTTAACTGTTCACAACAGCTGCATTGCTTTAATAATATAGAGTTTGTCATGATTTCATTATAATTAAGCTGTAAACGTGTTTCTTGATTAAGATTTGCAGGAAAGAGATCTGTAGATGGACACTTTCGTTTTAGTAACTGAAACATGGATAACAGCGAAATTTCTTCCCGCAAAAGAGATTTTTGACTCGTTTCCTCAACCTCGATTGATATTCAGGCTTGGTGTAAAGTTTAATGAGAATAATAATATTAATAATCATTTGTTGTCTCCTGTCAATTAAATTTATTTTTTCGATATCTAAGAAATTCCATTAATTTGAGTTTTATGCAAGTATTACAATTTTACCAAACTTTCCCACATTCTTTATTTCTTCGTGGGTGGGAGTGGAATTCGTCTTCACTAGCTCCTGCCTTCCGCTTGCCCGATGTTTGTCATACTTTAATGTGGCACTACTATTAAGAAAGTTTGTCGGTATTTTTAAAAAATTATTTAAATGTGGAAACAAATTTTAGTTAATATATTGAACGAAGCTTTGGAGGAAGTTACTGTAGATGTTAATACTAACATTAAAATAATCATAATAAATATTCATGTCTGGAGGAAAACCTTGTGAAAAGCTTATAAATTTATATAAGGTGCAAAGTAACTTCGTTTAAAGCTTTGATCACAGTACGTACATTATATGGGAACCTCACTTGTCGCTTGTTTGAGATAAAGTCGTATCTATGTCTGTCTTATGTATATTTTCATGTACCATGTTTATTTCCACTGATATAAGTATACTTACGTAAAAAGATGTTGACGAGTGTGCCGAGGGTCTGGCTGATTGTGGTGAAGGGGAGCAGTGTATCAATCAGTATGGGAGGTACAAATGTAGAGCTTCACCATCAGATTGTTCCAGAGGGTACAGGTACCGTGCTACATCAGAAAGATGCCAAGGTACGTAGGCTGACGCTTCATCATTACAGAAACATGATTTGTATTAGGACCGAACAAATAGGTAGGTTGGCGTCAATATACTGTTACTCTTTATCCAGACGAATTTACTAAATTAATTTAAAGCTAGAGAGGTGTTCATTAGCAGAGCTGGGCACTTGCGTTTTTTTGCCCGTTTTTTTGCGGTACTGCGGTACTGCGGTACTACTACCGCACTACCAAACCGGTACCGCATAACGCAGTACCGCAAAGGATCGCTGAAAGTACAGCAGTACCGCTACCGCATTCAAATTTCCCGCGGTACTTTCCGCGGTACCGACCAACACGGTAGTACCGCAGTACCGCAGTACCGCAAAAAAAAACGCAAGTGCCCAGCTCTGTTCATTAGAATACAAAAGAGGCAACCACGGCAGTAGTATCACCAACAAGGTTTAAAAAAAAAGAAGCTTTTAATTGAAGATTGCCGTTCCTTTCTTTTCCTCTTCTCCTTGCCTTATCGCTGATAACTTGTCTGAGTTGAAAGCTGTCAGTAGTAGTGACTATATACCGCAAAAAGAATGTGACCTGCTGTTGTGACCTTGAACTTTGACCTAGTTTGCTGTGCTATCCCAATTATTACGCGCATTCACCTTAATAGCAAAGTTTCCTTCACTGTCAGATTTCCTTCTTTGAGATGCCTCAAAAAGGGAGTACACACCAGGGTTTTCCAACCTGTTTTCGGCTGCGTACGCCTCGATGGTTTCGGCAAGTACCACTCCCCTACTCAAAATTGTTCAAAAGACGGTGTAGCCGCTACACCGTCTTTTGAGAGTACTTTTCCATGTGAAAGTTAGTTCCAAACAGGCTGCCGCGTACCCATGGGCACCTTCTCGTGTACCCCCATTTGGGAACCCCTGGTATACACCAAACGTCCCACTATGCTTAAGAACAATATCGCCATGTGCATATTGAGCATAACAGAAGGGACTCTAAAACATGTGAGCGAAAATGCGTTTATGTGTCCATATTTGCCTCCAAGAGAAGAGGGTGGTTGACACGTCTAGCATATGCTTGCTGTACGCCTAGATGTTCAAGACTTTTCAGCTGAGCTGTATTTGTTAAATGTTTATTCACTGCACACACTCGTCATCTACCGGCATTTCTCAGATTTTTTTAATGGGATCTCGTGATTTGCTAAAATGGGAGAGATCAAAGTGTGGTGAAATGTCCTGCATACAGTACCATTCCAAAATGAAAAAAAGTCTTAAAATAAGGAATGTCAAATCGGTTACTATACACTGTAGACCCAATATTCAAGAAGTTATAAATTTTTAGTGAAGATTATGTAATTTTTGCGTTATACTAAGAAGAGGGAGGAAATGATGTTACATTGAGAATAATGACATAAGGGATGAAGATAATGACATTTATCTGTTTTTACAGAGCTTCAGCAAACACGTTTTGTCACATCAAAACAAACAAAAGAACACCATATTAAAAAAAATGTCACCCCATTAAATCCAGGAGGGAAATAATCTACACTTGGGATGTCCAACTTCTCTTTAGTTGGGGACCTCTTTCTTGCACTCCAGCGGTCCCAGCCCGGACCTCTGTATGGCTGAAAAATATTTCATTCAAAATAATAATGAAAATGTTTATTCGTCAAAAATGAAACAAAATTTGTACTTTATTTATTTATCTGGGTTTTAAGAACAAATATTTCGAAGTGGGAGCCAGGCAAAACTTCCTCATGTGCCGGATACGGTCCGGGAACCGTCATTTGGTTATCCTTCATTTAACCGCAACGCGCGGGGTCCGTCTGCTGGAAGTTCATTCCGCTCGCAGAGTTTCGCGCCTTAAGATCGCTCCGCCGACTTACCTATACCGTTTAGCGGTCAGTGAGGGGAAGGGTGCGCTGTGTGGGGGAGGGAAGGAGCTAATGTAAGTGCTGTAGGTGGGAGGTAGATCATAATACATGAACGATGGAATACGCAAAGCGTTAAGTTTGGTCTGAGGAAGGACGCGGCGTCTACCCATCCTGTGCACGGGGCACTAGCAATGGTAGGATGGAGGAGAGAATAGATTGGCCTGACGGGCCTAAAATTCTCCAGCTGCCATCTCTACGTTGAAATTTGAAAATATATTGGCAGCAACTGTACTTGAAATGCTCATACCACCAGCAATCTATTAGTTACTTCTACCTTATGAGTGGACTATACCATGAACACTTGTCGTGGTAGAAGCTACCTCATTTAAGAGAGAAGCAGTTTGCAAACGCATAAACTATGTTCCTAGACTATACCTAGAATATCAAGTTAAATTGTCTAGAAGACAGGGTGACCAAATTATTTTAGTTGGGAAGCGTAAATATAAATTCACAAAACCTTTTCTTTTCCGTGAGAACAATAAAACAACCTCGTATGCTGTCTATTTTATTTGATTTATATTTGTTCAATGAAAAATAAGCCTGGTGAAGGTGGAATTCCTTTACTAAATACGGGAATAGAATACAAAAGCAATCTCTAACAGTATTAGTCCCTTTCGTTTATACCAAAGACATTAGTTATAATAAAGCGTATAAGAAATGAAGCTTCGCTGACTTATCAATAATTTTTTAGCGATGCGGTTATTCACTTACAGTTTCATCATGCTAGCAATGCCATGTAGTGTTTAGGTTGCGTAACTACAATTAATATGAATTAAATGTTAACTAGCATGCAAACACTCTGTTTGGTACCTTCGATTCCAATAGTCGGGAAATACTGGCCCGCAAGATAAGTATGACCCAGTGTAATTTAAAAAAAATATAATAACCATACATTATTTACACCAATATAAACCCACTGATGAAAGTAAAGAGGTAAAATTTTCGAATATTAATTTTTTCTTCATCAAAACTGCAAAGAGAATTGGACCAGACTTGCAAAGAATTATTCATATTAATGATGAACAACAAATTTCAGTGTTTCCAAACAAATTTGAAATGAACAGCAAACGAGAGAGAAAACGGATAAAAAGTTTTCATTGTCATGCAGGGGCTCCTCCAGGGGGGGGGGGGAGGGTGCTGAAGTGACTAGCCACCCCCCTTGCCTTAGCACATTTACTTTTTTCACAATGCTAACTTTTTGTAACGGAAATTTTTATGTACAAGAGAACATTTTTATATACAAAAGATATTATCTTGTGTTCTTTGAAAGCATGGCAAAATGTGTAGCTCATCAGTGAGCGAAATAGACACCAGAAAACTTTCTTTAGAAGCTATTTGAGGCAGATTTTGATACCAGCCACCCTCCTCACCCAAATCCTGGAGGAGACCCTGTAATGATATAATGTTTAACAAAATGTCGTTCATAAATCTGTCTGCTGAAAATATTCTGCGTCTTTATCTTTTTTGAATTTTAGAATGACAGAATTTTTCTATAATTGAAAATTTTTTATTGATATTATGTATCCATTTCAACGCGACAGTTATTATTCATTTAATGTTTGAAATATACAGTTAGTATCTGTGCCTTTTTTAAAAACTATATTTATGATGGTATTTTCTTTTTTAAATCTGCTGCTTCAGATATTTTTTTTTGGTTTAGAATCATTACTTGTTATAATGACATAAATATCACACTTTCTTCAATAGAATCCAGAGATATATATTTGAGTAAATGTTTTGTTATGTGTTCTGGTTATCGTAATATCCCTTTTGAGAATATAATTTTTTTTTGTAAGATTATCTACGTATGAGGTATGGTAGAAGTAGTAAATATTTATGTTCAGACGATGTAGGTGAGGTAGGAGGTAATGAATGTGCCTGTGTATCTAAGTCTTGGAAAACATTGCTTGAGCTATTCGTCTTAAAAACTGTGCACAGACTATATACAGTATAAACACAGAAAAAACCTTGTATAACTCCGTTTCTAACATGATCTGGCTGGTTAAACAAGGTATGTATTGTTTTAAGTAGGCTGACTTCCTCTAAACTCTGAAAACTACAGTTTATTACTTACATCGCGTTAGTACTTAAATGTCTGGATTGTCTTCAAAAAATTTGTGAAATATAGTATATTTGCAGAAACATGATATTCTTTTTAATGTTACCAAAACTAAGGTTATGCAATTCCATCCTAAAAGTTCAAATGATATTAGCTTCAAAATAAGAGGTGAACCCATAAAGGAAGTAGAAGAATTTAAGTACAGTATCTGATTCAAATTATCACTAGTTCCTTAAGTGACAGCTCAGTCATAAGAAAACGATATCAAACTTTTTGTGCTTAAACAAACATGACTATAAGGAACTGCCAGTTCTGCACAAGTGAAGTTAAAGACACCCTCTTTCATACCTCCTCACCGCAACTCTGGGTGAATTATAAAAATTTATTCTGGTAGACTCATATGAGGAATTAGCATGTTTCTAAATTTTTACCATTTTTGTACAGGCTAGGTACTATCCTGTTGAAAAATAAAATCATAATAGTTTTAGGTTGGTAGGTATATTATGGAAACAATAGTTAAGAGTCCAAGACTAAATCTATGTAAGCCTAAATATTTGAAGTTCTGATATGATTTAGGATCCACTTTAAACAGTGGTTCCCTACCTTTTTGAAGCTACCACCCCATTCCACCAAACGGTATTTTTTAAGACCCCTTTCATAGATATAAAATTTAACAAACAATACGATGATCAGTGAATGTAATTGTATTTAAAAAATAGTCACAATACAATGAATACATTCACATTTATTGCTCTAATCTAATTTTACATTACGCTTGTTACAATTCAGTTCTTTCTCCTGGTTCCCCCTTACTCTTAATGGCCTCTAAATTTTACAAACACACATTGGAGGGTAGTATTGCACCCATTGGGAATTACTGACTTAAAATAAGTGAAAGAGCAACCTAATTTTATAACAGTTGTCATAGGCCAGGCATTCTTGTAAACTTTTAAATAAAACCTGAAGAATGTAAATTCCATCTTCATGAAGATAAGAACTATTGGTATTCCTTTGATTTATCCAGGGGTGGCACTTGGCTTTGCTAGGCTTTGCGGGGCTGGCGGTCGGTATTTAGAATGGACTTCTTTTAACTGATGTTAAAACTATTTTAAATCACCGTTCAATTTATAATGATTAACATACGAGAATTATAATAAAGATTATTGTATAATTAAATTGTATACAATGGAAAGTGGGTTTTAGTTCCTACAAAGCCACAGTGCTCTGTATCATATGATCTCTCAGTGTTGCCAGTGGGTCAGCTGAAATATGTGTGTGTGTGTAGATAGCGAATACATCTTTAGAAAGTTGTACACTTTATTAATACCCACTTTCAAGAAATAATTTAAGAAAAAATGTAAAGAGCATATTTTCATTTATGTGTGTGTCACCTGGCCGGAAGTAGATGAGCATAAAGGATGGAGGATAGAAAAGTAATAATAATATTCACTACTGACCGATCCGAACGGGGAAAATGATAATAATAATTTATTATCTGTTTAGAGAGAGAGAGAGAGAGAGAGAGAGAGAGAGAGAGGATAGCTTTGTCGAGAATTTCTTACTTTACATTATAATGATTCATTTTGTGTATTAACCCTTTATCAGGGTTTGGAGAGATTCACACAAAAGCTTGGTTTATATTTACACAGCTCCGATCAAAGATATGAAACTGATTTACAAAGGGACAACTGTATATTTTTTTGTATGTATATTTTTTGGTATAATTTTTGGGTATGTAAAAATGCCGAGGGGGGTTAAGCTTCGCTCCCCCCCAAAAAAATGCATTTGTGGAGGAAGTTTTGGGAATGGAATATATTTTTGTATATAAAAATGCCGAGGGGTTAAGCTCCGCCCACAAAAGAAATGCATTTATGTGGAGAGGGTGCGGGGAGAAAAAATAAATTACTCGGATATATATATATAATATATATATATATATATATATATATATATAGTGGACCTAGTTTTAGCCGTTTAAGGTGATAATGATTTGATTGTATGCTAATGATTAATTGATGCAATGACTGAGTATTAATGATATGCTGGGTTAATAATGTATGATGTCATACAGTATCACCGATTGGAAAGTAGCCAATGGAGTAGGCCCACCATACTATTGGAAGTGACATGAATTGCAACGAGGGTCACCAGCTTTGATTACACCCAAGCAAATTAATATTAAGGTTATAAAATTACCTTATTGTTTTGTATTTTATTATGAAAATACAGATGTTTATTTATTCACAGTAATTAACAAAGGATTGACAGTGATTATGGCTAGCCTTTACGTTATGCTGATGACATGGAACTTAGCTAATAAGATGAATGGTTAATAGCTTAAATTGACACTTAATACATTCATTGATGATATCAAAATGGCATGCAAAATGGTACATTGAATGGGCCTAGTAAATGATATAAATAATGCAGAACTGTGTGTGCGTGACACTCTGATTAAGTAGGCTAGATGATTGAATGGGCCTAGTAATGACACAGAATGAATGATGCAGCCCAATAATAATGGATTGAATGCTTGACAATGGTTACACAAATATCATTTATAAATCAGGCCATTATGTGATGCTAAGTGGTTACGCCAAGAGAATATTTAGTTATCACATAAATATATGAATTGAACCCAATAACGGATGATACGCGGAATTACGGTTTCGGAATGACACTTGAATTGGATAATAGGCCTACTGAGTTCTTTAACGAGAGTCAGTTGGAACGCTTAATTACACTTGGGGTATACTCTACCGTTCGGCGGTAAGCTGATGTAGGTTTCACCAAAGTACTTAGAAAAGGATGCACTTATCTTACCGGGACGATGGAAACTCTGTTGAAGGAGGGTCGAAGAGGAACCTACAGTAGGCTCGAGTTGTCAATGTCTGTTAAGCCTCTCGAGATGATGGAGATGCTTGATGTAGGCTTCGTAGAACGTAGGCCTGACGTGATGTTACTTCTCGAGGTGCAGGATGGCCTATAAATGATCTTGCAGACGTAGGCCTGAGGTGCTGAATATCTCTCGTAGACGGTAGAGAAACTTGAAGGCTGACCTTGTAGACCGTAGGCCCGAAGTGATTCTGGTTGGGCTTCGAAGGATTGCTTCTGCAAGCGGAGTGTAGAAGGTCTTACTTGATGATAGACCGAAGGCCTTGATGGAGACAGCAGGCCGCTCCTCCGGCGGAAAGCCGGAGGGCGGTTGACGGACGTGTGTTGCTCATGAAGGTGGAGAGCAAGTAAGAGAGTGAGAACGAGTGTGAGTGTAAACTCGCTTATATTACTTCGGTGACGCGGACTTTCGCGGGCTTTCTTGAAACTCCGCCCTACGCGTCCTTTAGTTGAAGAGCTTGTTTTTTGGCGGGCCTCTGGAAGAAAACAGACGCTTCATTGTTTTCTGATTCCTTGCACACGTGTGCCTTCGAAGACTGTTTGATGAAGGCGTGGAAAGAAGAATTTATCTGTCTACTTGTTGGTCTATTTCTTGTCGATCCGCTACATATATATATATATATATATATATATGTATATATATATACATTATAACTGCAAACACGCAGTATAATTAACGTAAAGAACGACGCTTTGTATAGGAGAATTATCCGCGCAAGATGAGAGCGAAAGAACGAAACAAATGAAAAAATGAGGTACCCACCCGGGAATCGAACCCGGGATCTTCCGATTGCCGGTCAGATATGATAACCACTACACCACAGGCCTCACCCAAACAAATGTCGTAATTCCTCTACATACGCGCAGAAACCAATGCCCCAAAGGGGCACCTCGCGCATGCCGTAACATTATATACATTATACTGCAAACACGCAGTATAATTAACGTAAAGAACGACGCTTTGTATAGGAGAATTATCCGCGCAAGATGAGAGCGAAAGAACGAAACATTTGTTTTGGGTGAGGCCTGTGGTGTAGTGGTTATCATATCGACCGGCAATCGGAAGATCCCGGGTTCGATTCCCGGGTGGGTACCTCATTTTTTCATTTGTTTCGTTCTTTCGCTCTCATCTTGCGCGGATAATTCTCCTATACAAAGCGTCGTTCTTTACGATATATATATATATATATATATATATATATATATTATAAAATCGACAAATCATCATTATTTCTTTCGAGTTCATTTAATATTTGCCGAAATAAATAATGAATGTTTATTATGCTTTAAATACATATTTTTGTCTTCTGATCTCGTTTAACATTTGCATGTGGGTATTATTTCTACAAAGAGTTGGCGATCTCATGCGCGTGGGGTCATTCAATAGCATGTATTTTTTCTTATTATTAATATCGCTGTCGTTCATAGTAGCAATGGGGCAGCGCGCTGATTTTAGGCTTCAGTGTATGTATATATATATATATATATATATATATATATATATTTTAACCATCACATTGAAGACGGGGGGGGGGGGTTCGATTTCCGATGGTGCATAAAGGAATTATTGTACTATAAAGTTTGAGCTGTAAATACTTTATTAAAGTGTTATTTATTTATTTATTTTGTTCGGTTTCACCTGAATAAAAAGTTACGTATAAAACAATTACTTTTATCTTATTTTATTATGATAATGAAAGTCCATATTCATGAAAGGTAATTAGTATTATAGGTTAACCATAACGAACTTTGTTTATATGCGTGTTACAGGCAAAGCATATAATCGAGGTATTGTATACAATTCCTAGGCATTGTGTGAAATGCCTACAAGTTTTAGGCAAAGTATGAAATATAAAGATTTTTTATACTTTTCCTAGATATTCTATATAATTCCTAGGTAGTATATAGAATGCCAACGGTGTATTAGGCAAGCTGTTATTTACATATCTTCACGGAAAATAATTTTACTTTACTGTACACGGGGATATTAGAGAATGGTATAAACAAACACTATAAACACACAAAATATTTTTAATATTGAAATTCATATGATTAATAAACATTGGTGGTTACAACATAAACAAATGAACAAACACTATATTAATAATATGAAAATATTGCATTTATAATTAAATCTATTAATATTACAAATGAAATTCATATTCAAAGTCATATTCGTTACAACATGGTAAACTCGAATGGCATTTATCATAGATTGCCACAAACCTTGTTTTTAACGCAGAAACATTTTTTAGTTTCGCATTTAGTTTTTCGAGAGCATTTCATAAATCCTTGTCCTGTTCCAATTGATTGTTGAGTAGCAACAGATCGAAGTGATATTTTCTTATCTTTCGGAACGTTGTCTGAACTCAGTGGACTGCTTCTGCACGCCGAGAACTGCGATCTGGAGTACAATTGCTATAAAACACCACCTCTTGATCCTAAGCGATAGAATCCGTCACTTGTTACCTCTAAAACAACAGCTAATAAGAATTATATTACGAGCATCTCCTCGGCCTCCATCAACTTCAGAAACACGTATTCGAACTGTCGATCCTCGTTCCACTGGTGCACGTAATTCGATTTGACACATTGCTGGTATGACGTCAGCCATTATATAGAATACCTAGGAAAAGTATAAAAATCTTTATATTTCATACTTTGCCTAAAGCTTGTAGGCATTTTACATAATGCCTAATTTCACACTTTACCTGTAACATATATATAAAACCTAAAAAAGTTCGATACAGTTTTAAATTATTGTCTTTCATGAAACTGTGCACTAATTAGATTATTGGAAAGAAGGGGGCGCACTAATTTCTTTGCTAAACTGAAAATTTTTGCGCACCACTGCTCTGCCTGGAGGCAAGAAGATATGTACGTATTATTCTGATAGTGGGGGCTTTTGTCCCGTTGAAACACCTCTCTTTTGCCCACTTCTGAAAAGATAGTCTGGCATACATCTCTGCTTTGTTGTGTTTATTACTGAGCGCGAATCAAGATGAAATAATTTGTCACGCACACATTATTACCAGCTCCATCGAGATTCGAACCTCCAACCTCAGTTTCTTCACTTCACTTACAGGGAAACGGTGTTACTCAATGAAATTATCTTGCTGAGTAAAGGAAAGCATTTTTTAAGCATTCTAATTGCTTAGTTTCTCAATAGATACCTGTAAAAAGGGACGAGTCTAAGCTAAGTTTTGCCCATCTATTTTGATTATTCTGTGAGTCTATCATCATCATCACCAAATTTCTGCACGATGAATGTAGAACTAGTTAAAGATACACTGAGCTACACTTGCCATACAGTCCAGTGGATCTCGACATCGGTAGCCGATGTTACTTCGTTGTTGATAGGAACGTATAAGAAATATTTCTCTAAGTTGATAATAATAAGTCCAAGACCGAAACTTAGTCCTTTTATAATGTTTAATTGTTTTAAAAAAAATTATTTATATAGATTAATTTGTAGTAGCGCTGGCAAAATGAACCTAATTTCAAGTTGGATACTACTATTTTTTTACATTGTATGTATAATTCCTTTGTTCAGATATTGACGAGTGTTCTGAAGAATTAGACAATTGCTCCGCCTCCCAAACCTGCGTCAATTCTGTTGGTTCCTTCCGTTGCATTGACAAGAAACCCCCGTGCGATTTCGGCTACGGTTATGATGAAGACTCCAAAGCATGCAAAGGTAACACCGTCAATAATTTTTATTTTAAAGATCTCTTCACAACGTATCTCTTTATTTCACTCGTCAAGCGATTAAAGTTTTGGAAGTTATGACGGAATTCATCTGTTACACTGAAACGAAATTTCCACGTAGTTGTTTGCAGACAGGATTACCGTGTCTCTGTACTTGCAGGTAAGGTTCAGGTATTTCTTTAAGTTTCAGTTAATATAAATTCCTCTGCCACAGTATTTAAATATTAATCAGACTATGCTTCAGGTGTAGACGCCTGCTCAGAAGTTAAACATAATTGCACAAAGGAAGAAAAATGCGTAAAAATGAAAGATTCTTTCGAATGCAAAAGAATTCTGACAGCGGCAAAATTTACCCAGTAAAAGCGGTTGAACGGAAACAGGTACAAATTATTATTTTTCAAAGTCAAAATAGATGTATAACACCGAGTGACTTGATCTTTTATACTTTGTTTTAGATGCGAGGCCTCTTTATTTTGCCCCTTTTAAAGTACCTTAATTAAAACAAAATTGTCCTTACTTTTCTGTCACTCTCCGTTTCTTGTGTGAAGTATGAAAAAAATGTCCTTTTTTTTAATTTTATCTATTTTACGCCTTCAGTTCATAATTTTTAATGTCTTTATACATTTTAATTATGAAACTATAGTAACAGCTACTTCCATAACAGTGGAAGGTACGTGAAAATTTTATGTTCTTATGCAGGTATATTTTGTGTATCAAAAGCCTAACAGATTCTTTTTATGCTAATACCATAGATGAAGCATTTATCCACTGATGGAACTTCAATGGAGGGATGCCAACCGGGTTATAAGTACTTAAAGAATAAAGGCTGCTTAGGTTCGTACAATCTATGGTCTATTCACAAAATAAAGAACTCCAGAAGAGTAAAATGGATGAACTCTAATTCGAGACTTTTGTTAATACATGCCTTAATTTAAAAACCAAACTTCTTTTAAAAGAATTTGCCTAATGTAAAACATTACAATGTAACTCTTTTACTTCAATTGTTGAAGTGCCAAGTAACGGCCAAGTAAATTTGAACATTTCACTCCTATGTGAGACATTTCAGGAATGGTTCCAAAGTGGCTCTGTAGTACAATATTTAGTTTTAGCTAACTGTTGATACTCATACAGAGTTAGCATTTAAATATCAGTTAAAAAATAATTAACATAAAAAATCACTCTCGATTTTTGTTTTTATTTCGAAGTGTTTTCTTTGTTTTTACTTCTTAAACGCAACATAGTCATAACTATAACATTAAAAAAACAAGCGATTTATTCTTGAAGTGCTTACATTTAGAGATACAAAAGATTACCTATTCTTTAATGAAGTCAAGACTGGTTCACCGACCGAACACATAGGTATATATGGATACCTTAAGCGTTTAGGGTACTCAAGATAACCAGATTTAGGTAAAGATTATGTAATGGTAGGCATACAATCATAAGCATAAAAATGTAGATTCTATAAAACCTAAAAAAAAGGAAGGATCTTTATTACCCATATAATCGATTGATTATATGGGTGATAAACTAAATTTGTTTTTAAGCTTTGTTTATTCTGGTACAAAATAACTCTCAGGATCAAGTTATATTCATATAAAATATTCACTGTACACTTTTAACAGAACTAATTTTAAGAAACAAAACACAAAGCTCTGTAACTTGATTATCATAAATTCTCAACTTGTGCTCTTAAAATATTTTCTAAGTAATGAAATCTGGTTAGGCTACCAAAAAGTTCATTTCAGCATACTGTGGTAGTAGTAGTCCCTCTCTCAGCACTTACAATCCTCCCAGCCCTCTTTCCCTCCCCCGTTTCACTAGGACTTTCCCTCCATCTACAACAGTAGTGATCCCACTTTCGTCCACATTGAGTATGCGGTTAGCAGGAATATTGTGTTTTTGATAAATCTTCTGAATGTTGCCAAAAAGCTGATTGACAGACTGTTGAATGCAACTGCCCGATTCAGACTTGTGTTCTCAGCCTTTCTCGTACAAATCTGTAGGTGATGGTTTAAAAAGCCTCTTAACCAGCCTTTTGTAGCCATTTTCTTTTCCTTGTTAAATGTGTATGATATTCCAAGCCTATCTGTCAGTTCATAGACTAAGAGCCTCAAGCCCTGAGATGTCATAACATACAAAACCGTTTTCATTTTGAGATGCAGTCCACCAACTGACCCTCCACGGCCTCAGATAAGACAAATTTCCCTCCAAGAAGCTTCTGCTCCTATTCCTCATTGAGACAGCGCAACAGTGTATGCTGTACTGCTTGCTTGCTTTCTTTTTACTTAAAGTAAAAGGAAAGCACGTAAAGCCTCTTTCAGGCTTTGCTTACCCCAGTTTGAGCGCTTTCCTTGGCTTTTATTACGACCCATCTCTAAGAGAACAGAAAAAAATATTAGTTTTCGGTAAGCCAATTTTGCTGGCAGTTCTGTAACAACAACAGATAGGGTGAATTATACCTGGTAGCACATTTGAGGGTAATATAGATCCCCTTTTAGCGTGTGGTCCATTTTACCATTACGATAGCATTTATCAAAAATGTCAGTTTCAATTAACTATGAAAAAAGCTACAAAATCAAAATCGTCATCAATTTATGAGCTATATTCACTGGCTTTCAATTCGCATATGTCATATAAATCAGAGCAAACCATGGTAAAAGAGAGCTTACCTTATATCCAGATAAAAATACATAGTAACACTGAATAAAAAAATAACATGACGACAATCCATCAACTGATCTTGTTTCAGCTTGTCGCCCTGTATGATCCTCTACCTGACACAGAATTGCCACAGGTATCTCTCCATTTAAACTCTCAGTTACTGAGATAGGGGAGGAATTCATATCACCCAAGGGATCCATATCCGACCACTCTCTCTTACATTACGGTAGTGTCATCAAGTTTCCAGAATATGCAATGAACAACCTGTTTCCTAAACTTACACGAAATTAAAATAATCCAGGGTTTCCAGCAAATTTGCTTAAATTGCAAAAAAGTGTGTCTTTGCTTTTAAAACAACGGATCACCTGAAGATCAGGGCCCCCAACCATCTTTAGTTAGCCTTATAAGGCTAACTAACGAAAATATCACGACTTAACCTAACCAATCGTCAAGGGCGTACAGTTGACCTAACGATTGGTTAGGTTAAGTCGTGATATTTTCGTTAGTTAGCCTTATAAGGCTAACTAACGAAGGCTGGGGGCCCTGATCTACAGGTGATCCAAAAAAACTTTTCAGAGTTGGTACACGTTCCAAAAACTTTCAGAATACACATTAAACTGAATGGTACTTTTCCTATTTAAGGCATTTCTCTTACGAGTTTATAACGACGACAAATAATATGCTATCAAATAGTTAGGTCGGTGAACAGAAATAATTTTTTTCGTTGTTTTCTCATTATTATATTAGAGCAAAAATAACAAAACATAACCTACAATTTTCATTAAAAACAGTCCCATATTATGTTGTTCATTAATTTTTCATTTAAAAAAATAACGGATTTAATTTTGTGTAGATTAGCATTTATCAATAAAATCTTGGGAGCAAGTGTAGTTTACGTCCCCCCTGTGGTGCCTAGTGTAGTTTACGTTTCCCTACATTATCCTAGTGTGGTTTACGTTCCCCTACATTATCCTAGTGTAGTTTGCGTTCCCCAACTTTGTCCGCGTATACCTAATCAAATAAAACGTTAAAACTAACGAAAATATTACGACTTAACCTAACCAATCGTCAATATATATATATATATATATATATATATATATATATATTGACGATTGGTTAGGTTAAGTCGTAATATTTTCGTTAGTTTTAACGTTTTATTTGATGGATTCATTTAAGATCCTAGTGTAGTTTACGTTCCCAACTTTGACCGTGTGTAGTTTGTGCCCCCTTTTGCGTCAGGGAGACGTAAACTACACTTGCTCCAAATCTTGAAAAATCTAAAACTCCAAGTGGATTGGACTTGCTTATAGTCTGAGTTTTTCCAACCCTGACTGATAGTAAGTTTACTTAACAATAATTTGAATTTTTTACTTTACTCTTTCATTAATAATCTCAAAGCATTAAAGAATATAAGGAAAAATGCACATAATATCAGTGGTACTTTGTTATGTATATTGTACAGTATTTAGAATACTAAAAACAATTTAAAACCATGATACTAACAATTTGTTTATTTTAGCTCAGATTGTTTGCCAGTTACTGCAGACTATATTATTAGAAACTAATAGTATATAGTTGTACCTATAGTACGAAGAGGCCGAATGTGTACTGGTATATAGTGTGAAAATATTGGTATTTGTAGTGCAACGGTGCAACCTCTAATGTTTCTATAATTGTTAATGTATAGTGCTCTATAATGTTGATGCGAAGTGAAAGTAGTTTCTTGCATGGTAAATTATCATTCCTTGTATCGTTGTAGTAGTGTTAAAAACACTAATTATCAAGTGTAAGTAGTACAAAAATGGAAACTCAAACCTACAACATTTACGAACAATTATGTGGAAGTTTTCAATTACGACTAGTTGAATTAAAGGGATAAGAACTCAATACTAAATGATTTATTAGAAATCAACTTTTATGTGGCTTTATTCCCTTGATTACGAACAAATTTTACGATGCTGCATTATTGTGATGATTAAATAAATTAATGTGCATTATTTTCTTAGTGATGTTACGTTTTTACATTAGATCCACATTTTTTCATTGTAAATTGTTCATTTTTTGAGTGAGTTTCGATTCGACTGCAGAATGTGCATGTCTGGTTCAACCTGTGACGCGTATGATACTTTTATTATGTACTGTAGATTCTTTTGTAGTTTGTAACTGCATGTGACATAAACAGATTTGATACTGCAGTTTCATTTATCCTTTAATACGCTATAATTTGTAATTATTTGGTACAAATAGTTATAAAATTGTTCACGTTTCAAGAGATGATCAATTTAACTTCATTTAACTCTTTACGTAATAAACGCAGGGAATTTAATTTCACTTAACCTTCAGGAAGATATTTCATATAAAATTAATTAATAATTAATAATAAGAATATTTTTCAGAATTTTATGAGTAGGATTCTCATTAATTTCACTTTTCATTTTTAAATTTGAAATGTAAGTTTAATTAAGAATTATTTTACGATTCCACTTTCGTGAGCGCAAATTGCATGATTTAAGTCGAGTAGTGAATTCTTTGACTAATAATTAGTTCAATACATTTTTGTTTGTTTTGAAACCGTTTCAGAGAATGCAGCTTTAAAATTAAACTTTGTACTGAAGTATTATAAGAATTTTATATTGGTTGGAGGTAGAACTTAATTAAGAACTATTTTACAGACTTATATAAACCATGTCGTTCTTGAAACTTTAATTGGTTGATGGTTTTAAAAATGTTAGTTTTTGTATTTCATCAGTAAAATTTATGTAAAAAGTAATTGAAGTGAATACAATTACTGAAAGTTATTTAATCATTCTTTCATGTTCATTTTAAAGATATTGATGAGTGCAAAGAAGGTTTGCACTTGTGCAGCAGAATCAGGGAGCAATGCTTCAACTTACCAGGGGCTTACAGATGCGACAGAATTGACGCTTTGCCGGTAACCACGCCACCCGCTCCTCCTCCAGTGGTGACAACTACTACTCCTGCTTCTACGACGACGACGACGACGACAACAACGACATCAACAACAACAGAGGATTTTGATCCTCCGCAATGTTCTGATGGGTATATTTATAATATCCTGTTCAGAATTTGCAAAGGTTAGTCGCGAATATTTTGGGAAATCCTATCCATTAACTAAAGCTACTCCCTTCCGACAGCTTCTTTGGACATCCTTTCAACTTGTAATTACAACTTATCAAATGTAACCTCGTTATCCTAGTTCAGGGCTGTCCAACTGGCGTCCCACGGGCCGCATGCGGCCTTCAGTACATTTGTTTGCGACCCTCGGTTAAGTCTCCAAAATATTATAAATAAACTATTTTTAAAGCGTTTTTAGGTGCATTTGCTCAGGTTAAAATACTAATTAACATAATTTCTTATGAGCTTCCAAACTAGCTGAGGAACTGCGTGAAGGCGCAAATTTTTCAGTTTTCACTACCAATACCATTTTGGAGGAATTTAAAAATCGTTTCACAGACTTTAAAACTATGGAGGATGACATAGCCTTGTTTAGCAATCCACTCAGAACAGAAATTGCGAACCAACCTCCTCAGTTACAGTTGGAACTGTGTGATTTACAGGCAGACCCCTTTTTCAGTGGAAGGGCAGAAAAAGGCGGGGACTTCTTCAGACTTTTGCCTCAAGAACGGTATCCAAACTTAAGAGACTTTGGATTAAGGATGTGCTCTATGTTTGGAAGTACTTATTTGTGTGAGAGCGTCTTTTCACACATGAAATTTATAAAGTCTCGTTATCGTTCTTCCTGAACAAATGAATCGCTGTCACACTTGTTGAGACTCGCTACAACCAACATAAATGTGGATATACCCAGCTTGGTGAAAGAGATAGATCGTCCTCAGTGCTCTCACTAATTATAATTCAATAAATCTAGTGAAAGTAGAGAGATGTGAAGTTAATAAGGATGCAAAGTATTGTAAAATGTTTTTTATTTTATTTATACAACCGCACAATCTTCAATTTATATTAATTTTTAAAGTGTGGCCCCCCTGGCAGATACCTCAAGAGCAATGTGGCCCCCTTGAGGTTAGAAGTTCGACAGCCCTATCCTAGTTGATCTGTTGTACATTTTGTATGAAACAATGTACAATGACAATATATTTAATTAAAATGTAGAAGCAACTATATGCATTGTGAATAACATCAAAAGTTTACCAATAAGAAAATAAATTAATTATTTTCACTACACTGCTCATTAGGGTGGGTCGAATTTGTACCTATGGGAATTTTTTTTTTTAATAGGATTAGCCTGGTGTCGCAAAAGTTGCGTATGGATATGAGAAAGAGACAAAAAAGATTAACTTCCTACGTGCATATCTTCCACTGATTTTTGGCTATTTTCTTCCAAAAAAATACATTTTCGAATTTTGATTAGCCTGTTATCGCAAAATTTGTATACTGATGAGAAAAACACTGCAAAAACATTACTGCCTCAGAAAATACCTTCCACTGCCCCAGGCGAATGAAAAATTGGCCAATTTCCTAGTTTTTAGCTATTTTCATCAAAAGACGAATTTTAGAATATTGAGCGGCCTCTTGTTGTAAAAGTTGTATATTGATGAGTAAAATATTGTGTGAAAATCTTGGTGGCATCAGACAATATCTTCCACATCCCAAAGCTAGTGAAAATTAACAAATGCCTTGCACTATTTCTAGCTATTTTCGTCCAATCTATCTGTATTTGAAGTTATTTTTCGAGCACTTTCCTATTGACACGTAATCGTCTAATGTCTATCTGAGACGGTGATTTGCCCTTTTAATTGTTAAGGGGAAGACCAAGCTGTGTAGTACATCGACACGTGACTAACGGCACAGTAACACTTCAAGGTCATACAAGGGCATGCCTCTCTCAGTCTGCAGCTGCAGCTGGCCCTCACGCTTTGTCAGTATTACTGGAAGATCCGTGGAAGGTGGTTGTTCTCTGCTCTATGGTGTAGCGTGCAGCAGTAAGCAACAGCTTACTGTTTATTTGTCTTTGGTTGTCTTTTACAGCATTCTAATTGATTCTTTGTTTGCAGAAAAATCAGTGGCGACTCGTGGGTTTTGGCCGCCCTGTGCGGTAGCCAAATTGGCCGCCCCCTTCCTTAAACGTAACATACCTTCCACTACAGCAAACACACGTATATAAAGGATTTACATTTTATTGATTGAGGAACAATGTAATAATGATGAAAATTGAAACCGTGATGATAGACAATAAAAAAAAAAATTTAATAATTCAATTTAAAACAGAAAACAATATGGTATTTCGTACCATACCGTACCGTAATGCCAGCCTTGGCCAAAATTGGCCGCCCCCCAAAGTGGCCGCCCTGTGCGGTCCGCACACCCCGCACACCCCACGCTACGCCACTGATAAAATTATTATTCATGAATAATAAGTGAGAAATAATTGACTAAAAATGGCTCAAACTAGAGAACAATCCAAATGTCATATATTTGGGAACCTTTGTTATGTCTCATAATAGTTTCCCGACTTATGAATCAGTCATGGAGCACTGTCTAATGCTAACAATGTGTTCAACATCTCACGTTCCTACATTATCGACAGAAAATGTAAAAAATGTTGCTAGTAAAATGGAAAAAATGTGGGCTACATCAAGCATACCCATTATTTCACCCCAAGTTATGGAAAAAATCAAAGCTTATCACGTTAAATATCGGAACATTTTGAAACCCTACAAGCAGCGAAAGGATAATAGTTCTTATAAATTGAGGATAACCAATTTCAGAAAAGAAGCTTCAAAGCTATTTGACATTGCCGCTTGCAAATGTATTGAAGTTTGTAATTGTCCAAAAGAGCGTAAGGTGCGGAAAGAAGAGATCGAATTCCTGAATGGTCAGCGAAGTACAAGAAAAATGATCGTAGGAAGTGTTGATCAAATGGAGACACAACACAACAGATGAGAAAGAACTTGAAACGAAGACAAGAATTTCAAGAAGGAATGTCAAAAGCTACCGGAACAACGGTTGCTACATCAAATATTCAGATTACCTCGTCTTCAGATACTGATTCTGATGCAAGTGAAGCTTTTTCCTAACAAAAACGTTCATATCTATACTATGAAGCCCAAATGAGCCTTGAAACTTCCCGGCCATCATCTTCAGGATACTGTCCCAGAGTTAAGCTCTCAACACTACCTAGAGAGGCCGATCGGAACAACATATCAGGTAGAAGTGCTGCAGCAATAGCTTCGGCAGTCCTACAGGATGTTGGCATTATTTCTGAGACTAATAGAACAATGATTATTGATAAAAATAAGATAATAAGATAAGGCGAGAAAGAGAGAAGAAGCGAGAGCAAGCGCCAAGTTTCGGCAATACAAATGCCATCCGAGGACTGTACTTTGATGGAAGAAAGGACAAAACCAAGGCCAATTTGAAAAAAGGAAACGAGTACCCTGTTCAAAATATCACCGAAAAACATGTATCTCTCATCTTAGAACCAAGATCGGAATACCTTGATCATATTACTGTCTCATCAGGAACAGCACGTGCAATAGAAGCCGGCATCATAGAGTGCCTACAAGAGAACAATTTTCCAATGGATTCTATTGCATTAATACGATGCGAAGGTACTAATGTCAATACCGGTTTCAAAAGTGGAGTGATTCGCTTGCTTGAACTCCGCTTAGGCCGTCCTCTGCAGTGGATTATTTGTTTATTGTTTACTAATGAGTTACCATTACGACATCTACTACAAATTATTATCTGTGTATGGTGAGTTACGGAGAGATGGTTTCATTAGGACTACGTTGGGATCCCAAACACTGATGGGAATATTAGACTCAAAGAAAGATTATAAGGTGCAAACTTAGTGAACAATGATCAGAGTGAAAACGTAACACGCGCGGAAAGTGGGTGGGTGGATGGGCGGGCACGGGCGGAACTCGATATGCCACCACTTCCTCGTGGTGAGTTCTGGGTGATAAGAAATTCATATTACTTATCAGCTGAGAGTTGCATTTATATTTTTAGGAATAAAATAGACTTCTGTGGCCACTAATATTTTTCCAGCGTTTTTTCCTCATCAGAATGCAACTTTTACGGCAGCGAGCCAATCAAAATTTCAAAATTCACTTTTATACAAAAATTACAAAAAATAATTTTTCACTCGCTTAAGACAGTGGACGATATTTTCTGATGTCCGTAAGATTTTTAAAGTGTTTTCCTCATTAAAACGTGTTTTACGACATGATAATAAAAAATTCCAAATTAATTTTTTTACGAAAATAGCCAAAAATAGGGAAATTGCTAATTTTTCACTCGCTTGGGGCAGTGGAAAATATTGTCTGAGATAAGGAATATTTTAAAAACTTGTTTATCCCATCAAAATACAACTTCTCTGACTACAGGCAAATTAAAATTCCAAAATTCATTAATTCGACCACCTATACTGCTCATCAAGGAAATTGTGACGACTTACGCCATACTCGGATACCCTTCCATTGACAGACGATAGAGTTTGTATATAGTGTAGCTATACTGTATATAAAAAATCGAATGTCAAAGAGTTATCATGTCATTCCGATTTTTTAGTATCGGCCACGCACGGTAGGCCACGTACTACCGTGCGTGGACAAATCTTTTTTGACCCCAACTGACACTGCGCAGACGGCCCTTCTGAAGGCTATGACTTCTTTTCAGAAGAAACTACACCACACACACTTTGCACCAAAATATAGAGGACGTCGCGAATAATTTGATGTAAACATCCAATAAATTCGTTCATTACAAAAAGGTTTAGAGCAAAGTTTATTTGACCAAAATGTTGTTGAGCTGAGTAAGTTGTCTGTCCGCGTGACGCTAGGCGGAGCTTATTCGACGAGAGTTCTAAGCTCCGCTCAGCGTCACGCCTCTTGTAGGTAGCACGCAAAAACAAAATTTCAGCTATTTTACAATTTTGTTTGTTCGTAAATAAATAATTTTGTGCATCTAGTCAGACCACGCCTGTACAAAATTTTATATTCTTTTGTAAAATCGACGGAAAACAAGTCAGTCTCAGTCCATAAATTTACAAAAATACCACAGCCATAACAATTTTGAGCTTCACATCCAAATTTTTATACCAAATTTGTGAAGCTGCACTAAAAATGTATGTGGATAAACGTTAAGTTACTGGCTTAAAAACTTCTGTTCAAAAGGTAAGATGAACGCTTATACGTTTTTGTTTTTTAACTTTGAATTTTTAATGCCCAATATTTTTTTTGTGTTGCTCTTGTCCTGTTCTTTTTAAGGTGTATTATTATTATTATGCACAAAAAAAAGATTTGCCTTTTTGCAGGACGCATTTTCAGACTGGTAGAAAAGAGGCTACGTTGAAAAGATTTATTTTATTTCAGTTTTAGACCTCGAACTAGTCATAATTGTAAGGTGAGCACTACTGTGCCATCGTGGGCCCTTACACCCTGAAAGTAATTTACTCGAGAAAAACTGTGAAATATAAAAAAGAAGTATCGAAGGTCAGGAAGGTCAGAAACTGGAACAGTGCTCAGGGTAGAGTAATGCTGCCCATTGCGCTAATACTAATCAGTCAGGGGAGCCAGAAACTGGCACAGTGTTCAGGCTAACTAATGGGGGCCCATCGCGATGACTGCCGGAATATTATTATCACAACCATCGGGAGTCGAACTCCCGACCTCGGTGTCTTCATTTCACTTATTATAGGGAAATTTCGCTGGGAAATTTCGCTGGCAAATTTCGGACTAACGTCATCTGATCGACGTGACATTTAAACGACAAGTTATTGTGGGTTATATTAAGTTACGTTAGTTAGACTTGGGTTAAGCTAGGTTATGTTAGGTTATGTTAATGCCGATAGAATGTCCCAGCGACCAAATGGGTATAGATCCAAAACATTTTGTAATAAACCGTCCTTTATTTCTAGAACACTATATAATTTTATGTACACGAGTATTACCTAATTTAATTTCATTTAATTTAGTTAACCGTCCGTGAACGGAATTCTTTATAGGATCATGTTATGAATGTGTATATATGTATTTGTCTGAAACGTCAACATTTCGTAGAAGTTCTCTGTACAGGGTTAAAAAGGGAGTATTACATTTTAAACGACAGAACAAATATTGGAATAGAGTTTTACTGGAAATGATGTTGAAAAAGATTTTGTTTGATTTCTAACAGTAGACTTCGTAGAGGCTGGTTACGAATAGTTAGGTTAGGTTAAATTAGGCTAGATTATATAAAATTTAGTTAGGTTAGATGTTTCGTCTTTGTTAGTGGAGATCCTAACATTTTCGTCGAGAAACTTTTCACTGGAGAAAATTTTCTCAACGGTTCGAGAATTTAATTGTCCAGTCGGTCAAAAGATTTTTCTTGAAAATGCCTCACCACCGTTAAAAAGCTGTGAAATAATGTAAATGTCTTTATTTTATGGACTATAGATATTGATGAATGTTCGAGTCTTCCATGCGATGAACATGAACTTTGTATCAATACTCCAGGAGCCTTCACCTGCAGTTGTAAAGATGGTTTCGCCATAGACAGTATTTCAGGAGATTGTAAAGGTACAGTACTTTTGAAATGAATCATTTAATTTTTTTTTTAAATTTACTAGCATATGAGACCGGTTTCAGATATTCTTCTTCAAGTGACCTTGTGTATTTCAGAAATTTATTCACTGTTGCCCACATCCCGAAAGGATCATTTACGTGTTAAATGACGAGTAAGTTTGGTACATCATATAAGTACAAGGTTACCAAAATAGACCTAGTTTTTAATATCTAGACATTTTAAGAACACTTTATCTATGCCAAAATTCTTCCCTTTTGACTGTCATATCTTTTCTATTTATAATGTTTATATTAATTAAATGATGTTTATGTTTTATTCTTTAAAGAATTTACTCGTCTCTTTATTCTTTTAGGAATTTATCTGTTTACCATACTTTATTTTATTCTTTTGTAAACTTATCTTGCGTACCTTCATAATGTAATACCTTCTTATTGTAGAAGAATAAACAAGTTTTACTTGTTTGAGTATAATGAAAGTAAGTAAAAGCGAAGTCTGGCTGAAGAGCTTTTCTGTTTTATAGACACTCCTGCAAAACAAACATAGAAGAAAGTTCGTCTAAATACTCGCGGTATTTAACTTTGTCATTAGATCTTACCATTTTTTTTTCGAAGCGGACCACCCTGTATTAAAAAATTCTGGGAACCACACTTGAATAAAAATTTTACACTTTAATTATTTCGGCCACGTGGCTTGTTTGGTGTAGTATTATCAATAAGCTTATGTTTAGGCTTCCTTCATTCTTCAGTTTCATTTCAAGGGAAGTGACTAGAACCACATAAAAGTGATCGGCAGCCTCCTAAGACCCTCTGCTTTTATGTGGACACTAGTAGTATGGGCGAAAAAGGGTCGAGTGCAATGCAATGTTACAAATGTTGCTCAATGTTGCAAAGGGGATAACAGTTGGCTTAGAAGTCTTAAGCAGCCAGTCAGTTTAGAAGGCGCAACCAGCCATTTGTGATACATATATAATTAAATAATAATATCGTTTATATATACAACCAAAAGAATGAAATAAAACACCATTACATCATTCTGCTTATTTAGAAGAATTATTCGAATTAATTTCATGAAATATGTAGAAAATAAACACACAATCCTATACAAACGAGGAATATATGCAATAAAAAATAATAATAGTATAAGAAATACGAACGAAGAATATATATATATATAATATATATAATCAAAAAATATAATAGTATAGAAAATACACATTTTTAAACGATGGAATATATATATATATATATATATATATATATATATTATATATATATATATATATATATATATATACAATAAAATTAATAATAATGTAAAAATACACAGTTTTAAACGATAGAATATATATATAATCAAAAAACAAAATAAAAAATATAAGAAATACAAAACGATGGAATATAATCATGAAAATAATAGTACAGGAGAAAGCTATATATATATATATATATATATATATATATATATATATATATATATATATATACACACAATTATATTAAATAATTAAATATATTGAAAATAACTGTACATCAAAATACATATACTTTATCTTCTACTGAGCTTAATTAAAACACTAAACTCGCACGTGATCGAGTCTACAGTCACATCATTGTTGCTTTGCTCTACGCAGTAAATAGATTTAACATTATTTCACCGCTCAAGTTACAGGGATGCCTATACTCGATGTAAATAGTCTTCATATTGTTCAATACTATTTTTGTGCCCACTTTACATTCGGTTGGCAAGTTATCTTTAAACACGGCTAGAATACATTCAAAAGTACGTACAAAGAGGTTATCGTTAGCCACAACATCATTATTAAATACAAGTTTATAAACGCTCCTTTCCAATCGGTGGTTTATTCTTACGAACCGAGCTTTTCAATCGTGAACACATCTTCACAATTCATAGCGGCAGTTGAAATAATCTTCTAAGTCGTAACGACAGTTGCTCATTATACAGGGTGTACATAAAGTCAGGATCTATTTTTGTGAAGCACTTGGAAATTATATGGAATTCAATCATAAAATGATAAAGTGGTAACATTTATTAAATAATTAAGAGTAGGATTCGACGTGACGCCCATCAGTATCCCTGCACAGCTCAAATCGTTCCGCAGTATTTCTAAACACATTCTGGAGCATTTGCGGGGTTATGTTATCTGCAGCAGTTCGTATACGTGTACGTAAGTTTTCAAGACTCGTAATCTTCGTCTGATAGACGTGCGATTTGATAAAGCCCCATGCAAAGAAATCTCAAGGGGTTAAATCTGGTGACCTCGCTGGCCAAGGTCTGTTGCTTCCGCGTCCGATCCAGCGATTTGGAAAACGTCCATTTAGATAATCCTGAACAATTTTGGCATAGTGACAAGGCACCATCATGTTGATAGACGACGGGGATAAGATTGTTAGTACTGTCGTCTATCAACATGATGGTGCTCCTTGTCACTATGCCAAAATTGTTCAGGATTATCTAAATGGACGTTTTCCAAATCGCTGGATCGGACGCGGAAGCAACAGACCTTGGCCAGCGAGATCACCAGATTTAACCCCTTTAGATTTCTTTGCATGGGGCTTATCAAATCGCACGTCTATCAGACGAAGATTACGAGTCTTGAAAACTTACGTACACGTATACGAACTGCTGCAGATAACATAACCCCGCAAATGCTCCAGAATGTGTTTAGAAATGCTGCGGAACGATTTGAGCTGTGCAGGGATACTGATGGGCGTCACGTCGAATCCTACTCTTAATTATTTAATAAATGTTACCACTTTATCATTTTATGATTGAATTCCATATAATTTCCAAGTGCTTCACAAAAATAGATCCTGACTTTATGTACACCCTGTATAAAGAAATAGTTCTTCAGGGTGAACGGTGTAGGTGAGCTCAGCTCTTTACTGCTCAAGTCCTTGGACCAAAGTCCATGATATTTCAAAGTCTAAACCTTTTAAATAAGCATCCAGCTCTAGACCATTCTCGCCCTGTTCAGTCCTACACTCGGTAAACCCGTCGAGCAAAGTGGTGTATGCGTATTCAAGAACCGTATCAAAATAAATCATATTCGTAACACGTGCGTCTAATATAGGCTTCAGCTTGCGGAAACGGACGATTTCAAACATTTTGTCGAGGATGAAACGGTTTCGCGTAGGAACAAGAACATTATTGTCAGAAGCATTCTTCCACATCAGTCGTATATCAATGCATGGTTGATTGTTATTTATACACAACGTACAAACAATGGCATATGAGGGGTTATCACTAATCTGCTCTCTTCTTGTACCTACACCTGCAGGTATTTTATAACGATCCTCACTCCACTTCTCAACTACCACGAAGACTCTATTCATCTCCTCAACATTTAAATAAACATTCCGTTTACCAGAGTTTGTTTGTCTACAAGTCGTTTCAAGTACATAGTTAATGGCTCTGGTTTTACGCCTGAACACGCGCAATGACTTCGTCACGAGTACATCACATCGTACACGGTATTGAGAATGCTGCTCAAAGGAAGTTCCATCGTATTCGAGGAGTACACGTCCAGTCGGTTTAAGCTCTGAGATGACTATGAGCCACAGGTGGGCGGATCGGCTCGACGGGAGGTGTGGAGGAGTGAGTCACACCATAAGCTGATGAACCGTGTACGGCGTTGTTCCAACGTGAAAGATTCATGTAAATACTTGTATCCCATTATACTGGGTAGATGTTTTGAGAAATTTTCCGATACATGAAGCAATACCGATTTTAATATTTTATTACTCCCACTCCCCAGGGTGATTTTCACGAACTAAACACATTTTAATCACATTCCGGCGCACTATTTGAGAGAAACATATGACCATATTTTTCCTTTTTTCTTAACAGACGATACTCATCTCTAAATTCTGTTAAAACCTCACGCATGCCTTTAGCCACAACCTCACTACAAACCTCGTCATGATATACCGGGTGTCCCATTCGAAATGAAACAACTTTGAGACCTTATAATTTTGTATTGAATGATGCAAACAATGTAATAGTCACAGAGTAAATAGTCAAATAGTCAATGTCATAAAGTTTCATATGATATATGTGAATTATAACATTTATATACATTAGATACATTGTGCATAGCATAATGTTTCCTTTTGTTAAGATCTTCACATGTTATATGCTGAACAATTTGAAGCTTATATGGATAGAGCTGCAGCCGCTTGTGCACGACTCTATGCACAGTTGAACGAGGAATCTGCAGTTCGACACTGGCACAACGGATGGACTTTCTCGGGCTACTACCAAAGGCGCCGCGTATTCGTTCAACATCATCATCCGATCTTGTTCGCCCTCCAGAGTGTTCCTTTAGAACACTGCCAGTCTCCTCAAATTTCTTGGTCCATGCATATAGGTCTCTTCTGGTGGGTGGTTCCTTGTCAAAGGTTGTACGGAATCGCCGTTGCACCAGAGGAGGGGACTTCAACTCAGCCATCCATAACACACATTTCGCTTTTTCTTGTGGGGTAAACATAATTTAATCTGAAACAAACAAAAAACATCATGACAAAAACTTAGGCATATAGTATAGTAACTGGCAAAGTTTCAACATTCTCACTTTAATACTTTAAAAATTACAGTTTCAAAGTTGTTTCATTTCGAATGAGACAACCGGTATATCAATGTAGTGGTAAAAATACTTCAGATTCTACATTATGACAAGATTTACATTCTCAGCCGCAGGGTACGAGTACTCGGTATGATGCAACATGACATAATATCGCTTGTCATACCACTCATTAACAAGACTCACTAACCATAACCTCTGCACGTGTTGTTTCTTCCACTTCACGGTATATGTCAGCTTTTATAAAGTTTAGTCCTACAACATAGTTGACTACATCGCTTATACCACGAAATCCTGCAATGCTCTCGCCAGAAGAGTCGTAGAGTATTTGTACCTCTTGTTCCCTCGCACGATTCAGTGTAGCCTTAAAAGTATCAAAGGAGGGTGGAATAGGGAGCCATTCAGTGATCTTATCTTCACACTTTACTGATTACCACTTCATAAACGTCGAACACGCAATATTAAAGGTAGCCATTACTATTTTTCGTCTACGTGGGAAAATACACGTCTGAGATCCATGGCTTGCAGCGGTCAACTGAGCACGCAGAGAAGAGATATGACCAGGTAGTAGTAGGAGTCACGTGAACGATCATACAGGGGGCGGAGCTTAGAACTTTCTCCTGTACATGCGCTGGGCGGAGCTTAGAACTTTCTCCTGTACACACACACACACACACACACACACACAAAGGAGAAAGTGAAACGCTAATTCAAACAAGATTTATTTAATAAACGAATTATTCAAGGTGTATATATATTTACAAATACGTGTAATAAATAAACATATCGTTAACAATAGACATATATAACAACCAAAGATTATGGTATCGAAAGGGTACGGTATCATAGGTACCAGGCACCTGGTAACATTTCCTATAGGTGTTACGGCATACCTTCGTACCCCTAAGTTCCTTCACGCTCCCTAATTTCTGCGCCAGAAAATTGTGGGTACCTACAGTTAGTTGGGGCGGCTGGTCGCCCTCATCTTCCTCATCTCAAAGTTAACGACCCGCTGATTCGCGAGATTGAGCGTGATACCCTTAGCCTTCACAATATATTTCATATCCTCCCCCACCCTCACCCGTATCCCATAAGTTTTTGGCCCTGTTGAGACAAAAGAGTCGGCGTATGCGATGTCTCCATACTCATCCTTGATCTCATCAGTTAACTCTCAGAGGAAATCACCAATAGGAGGCATGTATTCACCCTCCCTCTCTGTGAATATCACACTATCTGTATCAGCGTACAAAACTCTCCGTCCAAGAGAATGCAATAGACCCCAAAGTTTGATGCGTGCGTAGGCCGTTGTGAAGCTGGCTACAGGTATGTTTGTAACCCATGAGGTATCTGTGGCTAATTCGGTAATGTTGTACTTTATTATGTACGTATTACCTACATTCACGAGCTCCATGACTTCTTTGTCGGGAGCGTTGGCATAATCCCAGACTTCACTATAACTTTGAGCCAAATGTACGTTCCCCTTCCCAGTATTCTGTGCAAATTTTCCCCAAAGACTATTTAGACACAACTTTGCACTCAAGCGCTTGCCTGGGTTCTTTACAATTTGGGAACGGTCAAGCTGTATCCCTTCACGATCACGGTAACGTTGAATATAAGCCGATTTTTCATCTTCGGTATCAACTCTCAGATACCCTGATGCTTTTACCTTAGCCTTTAAAAGGTATTTATATATGGCGTGAAAAGGTTGGGTAGCTTCTGAAACCTCCACACCTCATATATCTTCAATATTCTGTAGCTATGGCGAACGGCTAGGTCCAGCTCAGGGCTTGTATATACACCTCTGGTCTTACGCTGGTTGGTTGAGTGATTACATCCCCATTATTCTCCTCTGCGCACTTTACGCACAGGGGAAACATGAACTTGTGGTCTATAATGACGGGTAAGTTCGGCATCCATAAATCGCGAGGGGAGAGCACATCTACGAAAGAAATGCCGAAATAGTACCCGTTCAAATTTGTGGAGAGCACCTCGATGGTGGGCAGGTCAGGTCCCACCAGTTTTTCAGGTGCACCTACGGAGTACGGATTGTTCTTCATCACGTAGGGATATAAAGAACAGAAGTCGTAGTAATGGAGTTTCACTCCCTCCGTAGGCGGAAAGTATAGCTTGAAGGGATTTGTACGCCCTTCGAACAAGCTATCACCGCATTTGAGAGGATCGAGCACCATTGAACGCTTGATCGTGTTTATTTCTTCACGGTACTGTCCATTTGTTTCCATCCGTGCATCATACTCGTGCTCCCACAAGACCTTGTGAGTGAACTGATCGCGGGTGCGGGTCCATGCAAGACTGTCGGCAGGAGATCTACCGTGGATTTCTCCTACGATTCCACACTTTGGACGTGGGCATCCGTGCCACCAGCAGCCGTTAAAGGAGTACACAGTCTTCTCACCAGTGGCACGGTTTTCGTTTAGACCATCAACCCACAAAACACGACTATTAACCTTAATGGGTACTTCCCCCGTGTTGCGGACATGCTTTATGTATACACACTCCTGCTGTATATGTATGAGCTAGTAAATAGCCTTGTGCCCATAACTCCGGGGATTGTTTCTGTGAATAACGGCTAAGGTGTCTGTGGGCATGAAATTATTCTTGAACACCATAAAACATAATGAAGCAATCGTGGCTCCGACTTGCAACGGATCGCATTTGAAACGATCTATGTATAGCCTTCTAAAGGTCTGGAAACATACTCTAAGCACGCGTACATCATTCAAGCAATAACGCTCACATTCATTAGCTATATTGTAAGGATTATCTTAATTAAAACTGTTGTAGTAGCGGTCAAAATCTTCACGTTCACCTGTACTCGTACATTCATAAAGTAATGTTTGGGTGCAGGTAGTCCTACGTAATTTAAAGTTTCGCTAGTGAGGAATGTCTAAAGGAAATATCCTCTTGTAACTTCCGCGGCTCCACCCATTACCTTGGGTAGATTTGCTAATTTACAAAGTGTGAATAATAAAGTGTCTTTGAACTGTACATTAACTCTTATTTGCATCTGTATAAGTTTGTTGTCTCTTTTCAAGGGATCACCTGTAAGTATCTCGGATAACTCGTGCTCAAGCAGCTCCTTATAAAGGAACTGTGTATCAAATTTTGCACCGTTATAGGCATGAATATACAGTCATTTTTTTTAACTTGTCCGCTAACTTGACAATATAGGATAGAAAGAGTTTCACGGGCTATCGTGTGCATCGTTTTAAAAACGTTTGTCCGTTTACCACATTTGTGACACTCATCACACTCGATCTCCATGCACTCATCACAGATAGTCTGGCTTACAAGTAGTTGGACAACCTCTTTGGTTTCAGCATTCGTATATATTTCTATATCGTAGTACACAGTTGTACAAGGTCTATTTTTAGGCTTAGCGTCTTTCTTAGCGTCTTTCTTATGTTTCTCCTGGCATGTAGAACAGTAAATTTCATCACATTTATGCTTGAAATTCCCCCAGTTATCCATCATATGAAACATACCACATTCATAGATTCTCATTTTCCTGCACGTGCCAATTGACTTATGAAGCTCAAAACAGTTATTATTGAAAAATGTGCGTCTGCATACATCACAGTCCCTCTTCTCAGCTTTAACCACACGGCTTTCACATTTGGAGCTTTTACAATGCGCACATACCATGTGGCAATCCCTACAATGTTTCACTGTATCATCCGCAAACTCGAGACACCCCTTCACAAATCATGTTGTCGTCCATATTTTCGACTTTTATCATAACTCTCGTAGAGAATCCTTATATTATGGATGGGGAGATACGTTGTTCCTGACAGTCCTAAAATAAGTAGGGCTTGTACGATCTCTCACACAGCTTTTAAAAACATACACAGTCCTACGACGATCATCCATTCCAAATACAACTATACGAACATTCATTTCCTGTTCTACCCTTCTCAGCTCTTCAGGACCCATATTACAGTCAAACTCAAGTTTACAGTCTATAGCTAGTTTACGGGCACGCTCCACTACCGTAGGCAACCAAATGTTTTTGGCCCGTGTATTTAGCACAGTAACATATGAGCTAAGACTACTGCTATAAAGCCGCAACCACGATCGGCGTTTATATGATGCCTGTAAATAACCGGAGAATTGAAGTTAAGAGTATAAGGTGTGGCACTATGACCCGCAACACGGAATACACGGTCAATATTTACCGTGAAGTTGTCCATATTGAAGGCTGTACTACTTTGAGAGGCCTGCATTATACGGCCAATAATACTCTATATCTACAGCTGCCAAGCGTCTGAATGGTATTACTACCCAAAAATCATCTACATCCCGTCATCTGACCCGAACCGAAGGACAGCCTGTCTGACTTCACGTTCGTCGCGGTTCTGAAGGGCAAACTCCAATACGTTCAACTATGCCGTAGTCCGTGTTCAACACCATTGCTATACATGGATCTAGGATCAACCCTGACTATATACCGATTTCTAGTCAAGGCTGGGTGGGGTGCGGTGCGCACCAACTCGAATGTTATGCCATCCTCTACAGACGAGAAGCTGCTGCTGCTGGAGGATGTACCCGGAATTGAACAGGAATAAGGGGGTATATTTGAGGAAGGTACTATTGTGGGGTTGTGTCGTAAGACGTAGAGGGTGGGGCTCTATTACTGGGGTCTAACAACCGGCGCAATCCTGGCACGCTTTATACCTGACGTGGAGGCTCTTCATCATGCCTCCGCTTTGAATTGTCGCGTGCTACAGGTATCGCTGGTGTGGTCGTTAGCGGGGTGGATTCTGTGACAACTACACTGTCATCGGGTCATCTGTAATATCGATGATGGGGTGCTGTACCTCATCGTCATTCACGGTTCTGTGGAAGAAGAGAAAAACAAGACTGTAGAATATAAGGATCATCACTTAAATTTTATTATATTTTGTAAATGACCCACTTAGGAGTGTGACGTGTTAGATGGATTCTGTAGAAAAATTCAGGTTCACGAGCCCATCCACATGTATTATATCTGGCCCTACAGGATGTGGTAAAACGTGTTTATGCTTAAAATCATTAAAGAAAAGGGAGAGATGTTCTCAAAATTTGTGCATAAAGTTATATGGTGCTATTCGACGTATCAATCAGTGTTCAACGAGTACCAAGATGATATTTTGTTCCACAAAGGTGTATATGACGTTAATTCGTTAAAGGGAAATGAACATACAGTCATTGTAATTGACGATCTCATGTTGGAGATGGATAAAACGTTTGCCGAGACATTTACAGTATTCTCCCACCATCTTAACATAAGCGTGTTCTTCATCAATCAGAATCTATTTTTCAAAAATAGATACATGCGCGATGTGTCGTTAAATACACAATATCTAGTCTTATTCGCGCAACGTAGAGATGTATCACAAATTGGGGTATTAGCCAATCAAATGTTCCCGAATCAGCGTAAGGAGTTTTTGGAAGTTTATAAAGAAGCTACAAGCCAGCGTTACGGATATTTGCTTTGCGACCTTCATCCGCGAAACACGTTTAGGGTGCTTCTAAGAACGAATATATTTCCAAACGAGCCTGAAACGGTGTATGTTCCAGAATGACAAAGAGACTAAAGAAATACTATGAATTAATAAAAATCTATCATCGACTGCCCCGGGCAATGCAACAGATATTTGCTGAAAATATCGACTCCGACTTTTTAAAATGCATCTGTGAAATCTGTCTTAACGTTATAAATTGCAATGTATCAATGAAACCCCCTTAGAAGGCTCGCCTATGCCGTTACAAGAACATAATACGTACATTCGCTCGTAAAAGCCAAAGTGTGGGGAGGAAAAAACGAATTATTGTACAAAGAGGAGGGTCATTCCTCCCCATCTTATTTTCAGTTTTGGGCCCTTTACTGACTAGATTAATATAATGAAGTGGTAGTGATTCCACACGAGGTGTATGCTTCACTGCAAAGTTCAAATAATCCAGACACGGTTCTAGAACCCCATAAAAGCAGGCTTAAAAGAATGGAAAGCGAACTGATATCCCTATTAAACAGTGAAAAAACACCTGATGAGAAAAGAATCTTATACCAAGAAGCTCTGCAGCAATTTCTTCATGAGTACGAAAATTACAAGAATCCGACAGAGATCCCCGTGGTTATTAGGCACAGCACGGACAACGATGGGCATGGTGACATCGGGCCTGTGTCCGACGATATTGCTGACCAACCAAAGATTAATGGGTCGGCCACACAACATGTCGAGCATGTATGAAAAAGCAGCCTCCCACATACATTGAAGAATAAAAGTTTAAGTCTTTATAATCTATTGAATGAGGATCCCAACATATAGTGGACCGATACATGTGAGATCATTGTGGAAGGAGCAAAGGTACAGGGATCGAATATCGTAGACATCGTCCATGATCCGGTGAGAAAGTGGTATAGGCCCTCACCATCAGGATGGAAGCATATTAAAGCAAGAGTACAACAAATAAATGTTCCCAAAACAATGATATGAAATCTGAACAGGTTAAAAGACTTGGAACATACATCGCATGTGCCACAATTGAGAACGCCATCACCCCCAGCGGTAGCAACTCTGAAGAGGAATAAGAAGAGGCTAAACAACGGTCATCCCTACCCACGTGCCTCTAAAATGCGCAAATGGCTAACATACTGTATTAAGAAGACGTTATTATGACATTTCTAGCCCAGACTCCTACGGAGGCGTAGATAGACTGTAAAGAAGTGTTTACACTGATGGAGTAGGGAAAAAAGATGTTGAGAGGTTTTTGCGGGAGCAGGACGCTTATACACTTCATAAACCTGTAAGAAACAGGTTTAAAACAGCCAAGACAACAGCGGCATCGATTGACTCTATTTGGCAAGCAGATTTAACAGACATGCAAAGATATTTAATGTATAACGATGGTTACTGCAACATCCTATTCATAATAGATGTATTCTCTAGATATCGTGGCTAATTCTTCTGAAAAATAAATCGCCTGAAACAGTTGCTAAAGCCACCAAAACAATGATGTTGAAAGAAAACAGGGTTCCTGGCTATTTTTTTACGGATATGGGGAAAGAATTTATAGGCCGAGCTTTTCAGAACATGTTGATAGAGTTTAATATCAGCTACTACACTACCAATTCTATACATAAGGCCTCTTTAGCTGAAAGAGTTCAACGTACCATAAAGGAACGCATGCGCAGCTATTTTACACGTAAAAACACATACAGATTTATAGACATTCTGGAATCTTTGGCCTCATCCTACACCCGCTCACCATCGCACGATTGGGACAACACCTAACGAGATTTTAGAAAGCGGTACGCGCCCAGAGTCTGATGTGAGAAGAGATTGAACACCACCGCCACACACTGCGCGTTTCAAAATCAATGATTATGTAAGGCTGTTGCGTTCAGGAAATAAATTCGCGAAAGGATTTGAGCAAGGCTGGACACGTGAGATTTTTAAAGTTAGGGCTATGAGACCTAAAGGCGAGATAACGCTGTATTACGTTGAAGATTTGAATGAGGAAGAAATCGCAGGAGGCTTTTACCGCGAGGAGTTGCAGAAAGTGACATTTGATTTAGAAAAAAATGTGTTTAAAATTGAAAATTTTTTAGGAAGCAAAGGTTCATGAAAGAGAAAAATGTGCCTGGTGAAATGGCTAGGGTACCCAGAAAGCTTCAACACCTATATAAAAGCTGATGCAATAATGAAGCTTAAATTTGTAACATGGCGCCTAACCACTTCTACGTCACACTACCGTCCTCCTTGTCCCTGTCTGTACATCCTAACACCACCCTAGCCAACTTTGTAGCAGAACTCCATGTCCCCCATTGAATTGGGTCGTGATTCGTATGAGGTGGGGATATGCGAGATTCAGCTGGACACCCTCTTTTTAAATATTAATTATAAAGAACCCATTTTTACGATTCTTAGAGACTGTAATGAGTGTGAAAAAGCCGAGGTAACTCGGGATGAAACCACACGTATTACCATTCGGTATTACAGTACAGTAGTAACACTAGGTCCTGGCTGCTATGGTGCGGCTGAGGATGTTGTGAGAGACTTAAACGCAAGTTTAAGAAAATCAAATCTTATGGATGATTTAGTATACGAAATCGTAAACAAAGAAAACCCTGCACATACTGTGACCTTAAAATCACAGGTTGACAGAAATATTAAAGACAAAGGAGTGTTCAAAATTATAACCTTGGGGCGATATCGATCAGCCTTCCAAAAAGATACCTTTCACGAGGCACAACATGACTTGTCCAGCGTAATGTATCAGATGAAATTGGAGAAATTGAGTGATGGATATACACCCCAAGACATCTGCTATATTTACAGCAATATAGCGGAGCACCAGCTTCTTGGGGATACCGAGACACGCCTGCTGCGCATTGCACACATTCCCAATCATAGAGGGAAGAGCATGAGTATTACATATGACAGGCCCCATTATGTGAATGTAGCGACTAATCTAATAACCAACATCTCAATATATATAAGAACGATTAAGAGAAAACATTTCCCATTCGGTGATGGGAGCTTAACAGTGAAGCTGCACTTTCGACGCACTGAGTTATAATGGATAGAAAGCCTTTCACAGTCTATCGAGGTGTGAGATACGAACAAGGTATTGGACGTGGATCCATTTTTTCAACTATACTACGTACAGTTGTCCCCTTGCTGAAGAAGGGAGCCAGATACCTCGGGAGGAAAGCGCTACAATCAGGTCTTAACACGGCAGGAGCCATATTGGCTGGGGCTAAGCGTAAAGAAGCTCTAAAAAAACACTTAAAGCGTACATGGGACGAAATCGTCAAAGATACAAAGAGAAAAATGTGTGGTGATGAGAAGAAGAAGAGGGCTATCCGGAAGAAGGGATTACCAGCACTTGGCGTTAAACGTAAAAGGATATCAAAAAAGAAGTGTTCTAAGCGAATGAAACCTATGTTTGACCATTTTTTTGACTGATATAAGCTAAGGACATTGATCTCATAAATCATAGACTGTTTACTACTTGTCGAGAGAGGTGGTACTATTTCTGACTCATCATAGCACGCTTCATCCATCCGTGTAATTCATAATGTTGTAAATCGGAGCCGTCCCTCTTTGATATGCCTCCAACTCAAGTTTCTATTGAGCACAGTGACTTTATTACGATTAGCCCGTTAAACACAATTAGTTCCCCGAGTGCTCCAATAGAATTCGTGATACCCAGCTCAGGCCCTTACTTTTTCGACTCAAACTGTGTGCACATGTACGCTAAACTACGTATAGCCATTCTGGTGGAACGGACTGCGATGACAAATATGCTGTATGCCCTGAAACAAACTTTCTGCACTCCATATTCAACCAGTGTGATGTATATTTAAATCAGGTCAACATATCGGCAAGAACGGGGTACTATCACCTACGAACCTATCTGGAAAATGTGCTGAGCTATTCCAAAGAAGCGAAGGATACCTTTTTAAGTGCCGAGGGCTATTATCAAGCTGAAGATGAAAGTAGTATAAAGAACAAATTTAAAAATTCTAAGAAGGTATATGAATGTTTTGGGCGCTTGCATACAGACTTCACATTCCAGGAGAAGTTGCTTGTGAATCGAGTGGATATTAAAATAAAGCTCACCCAAACGAATCCTGAGATCTGTTTAAATCTGGGAGCTGATCAAGAAGAGCGAGCAAAACCCGTTGTGATTCAGATTATGGAGACATACCTACGCGTACGGCGAGTGAAATTAATTCGCCTAAACAAATAGAAATTGAGGAAAACTTACTTCATGCCACAGTAAAATACCCAATTAGTAGAGCACAGATCAAACTATACACGCTGCCCGCAGGGCTGGCCTCGAAACAGATAGAAAACATCGCCCTGGGAAATCTACCTAAAAGGATATTAATTGGAATGCAGGACCAAGCTTCGGTGGATGGAAAATATAAAAAGAGTGCCTTTATATTCGAGAATTTCGCCCTTAAAAATATAATTCTATACGTCAATGGCGTTGCGTTGGGCGGGGCTATGGATATGGATTATTCATCAGACGAGGGGTGTTCCCGCTTTGCGCGAGAGCATAGAGTAATCTGGCCCATATTGCAGGTGCTTGTGATGAGCTCGGGTTTGGGGTAACGCAGAAAGAATTCATCGATCAATTTAACCTTTATCCGTTTGGCATCACGCCTGACTTATCTGCTAGTGTAAGTACACACTTAAGTCCACAACAGAATGGAAACATCTCCGTCAGATTGGAATTCGCCAAGCCGATAGACGCGCCTATTAGTGTACTAGTATATCTCGAGTCACAAGCTCTAATAGAAGTTGACAGATTTGGGAGCGTTGTCACTGACTATTAAAATGGATCCGAATACACTTCAGAGAGTAATGAATAGTGAACGAATCACACATTCCAAATTTATCGGTTTGTTTGCGAAGAAGGAAACATTGAAATTGCCAACTACGAGAAATTGCGGTAGTCTTATTGTGAATACAGATGTTATTGGTAGTAAAGGGATTCATTGGTTTGCACTCTATTTTAAAAATAGGGACCGTATGTACTATTATAATTCACTCGGGACTCAGCCCTGGAGTGACCCTGTTATTATAAAATTTCTCGAGCAGTTGCATATCCTCGAAGTTTTATGGAATCCCTTCCGGCTACAAGGATATTTTATAGTACTTGTGGGATGTACTGCCTTTCATTTCTCACGCATATGTCACGTGGTAAGGAATTTATAATTTTTTAAAATTATTCGACCCGTGTCTCACTCAACGAAACGATGAAATGGTATGCAGACAGATAAAAAGCCGTTTTCCGATTGTGCGCACTCGGTGTATAGTATGTTGTTTTGTTCGTATATATATATATATATATATATATATATATAATTGCATCCAATAATATTAGTTTGTGTATTCTGCAGCTTAAGTTTGTTATTGTACTAAAAACATGATTTCTTTCATTTAATAAATTGATGAAAATACATTGCGTCTTCTTCTTACCCAAAAAACAAGCTCGAAACATAAAAAGAAAAACTTACTTTATTTCCTTAATGATGTGGCAATCGCTGGGTTGACTGTGCGGTAAAACTTCTACCTCCGTATTCAGGTGTATATATATATATAATATATATATATATATATATATATATATGAAATAATCCAGAACAGTGCTGTTTCTCCTAATGACAGGCGCACTAAAATAAATTACAGGCACATAAGTTTATACGCTTACATTTCTAAGGCAGTCCCTTGCGTCGATTCGTAAGTAGCATCATTGCAAATATCTTCAACAGTTTGCGTTGGAAATAATCCGTCCCGGTCGGCTGCGTTAAAAAGATTAATTGTAAACAACGCGACAGTGTCTCCATCTTCATATAAATCCGGTAAACTGTAAAGTTGTCGATTCATGACGGACGGAATGCGTTTGTTTATTCACTGGTGAAAATAACTGCTCTGAGTTCCAGCTGAAAATACTCTTTTATATGCATGATCCCCAAGCACCACCCCCAAAAGACTAATAGACGGTTCGTAAGTTTGCTAGTTGGTTGTCAATGTAACTGGGCTGGGCTGTTAAATTTGTGTACCAATCGTAACACCGATATAACGGACCTACGCTTTGAACGTCCTGATTGGTCGCCTTCACGACTAATGGTGCCTTTATCGGTTCATTCTCTCCGTAGATTTATTTTCAATGCTCACATCTCAAGGTGAATGAGCTCACTTCCACGCTCTGTCACGACAATATTTTGCATTAATATTTGAAAGCATACTACTCGATCCTCAATTTTTTCCCCATTTTGGTTTGGGAAATGGACATAATTTGAGCGGCGGCAAATCATTACAGTACAAGTACAATCTATGGTCTGAACCATAGGCCAGGTTAGGTTCAGGAGCCAGCATGCTGGAGCGAACCGGAGCCTCACCGCCAAAATCAGACACAGAAATGATGAGTTGCAACATTAAATTTACATGGTTCCTGCATATTTTAGCTGTCAATTGTCATTCTTATTTGTATCTGTATAAGTTTGTTCCTTCTTTTCAAGGGATCACCTGTAAATATCTCCAAGGAACAGTACTAGCGCCACTACTCTTCATAATCCTGACATAGATCATTACCAGAGACAGCGCAGTAACATCCTTTGCCGATGACACAAAGATCAGTAGAAAAATAAGAAACTTTGAAGATCTCTACAAGCAGAATGTTTTTGTAGAGACACAACAATATGAAGTTTAGCACTGAGAAATTTCAACTGTTACGGTACAGAAAAAAGGAAGGATCTAAAATCCATGGAGTGCAAAAGAAGATTAGACGCATGGTTCAGAAATAAACTCAGAAGCTGAATCTAATAGCTCTCTGTCCTTTTTGGACATTAAGATAATAAAAACTAATTCCTCTTTTGAAACTTCCGTTTACCGAAAGCCGACATTCACCAATCTTACTACGAACTTTTCTTCCTTTATTCTTTTAGGTTTCAAACGAAATTTAATTTCGACTCTGACTAACATAGCTTTCAATATCTGTTCAGATTACTTTAAACTACACGATGAACTAGATTTCATCCGAAAACTCCTTACCAAGAATAATTTCCCTTCTAGACTGGTGGAGACTACAATAGGCAGAACCTTAAATAGACTAATAAACCCCACAACTAGAGACTTAATTACAGTCCCCAAAGATATCCTGTATTTCACTTTGCCTTATATGGGAACCTCAAGTTTTAAAATTAGAAACAAACTTTTAAAATTGTTCAAGGAATTCTACCCAGAACTATGTATAAAAATTATATTCACCCCGTCCAAATCGATTTATCATTTATTTAAATACAAGGATGTTATTCTTACATTTCTTAAGTCATCCATAGTTTACAATACAAGTGTGACCAATGCAAAAAACTTCACTTTTTTCTACGTGAAGGTCAAAATATGACAATAAAAACCCACTCTAATAGAGGTGTGGAAATAAACTCTCTCTATTAGAGTGGGGTTTTATTATCACAAGTGTGACCATTGTATGGGGTCATATATAGGTAAAACTAAAAGACATTTAAAATCCCGTATTTACGAACATCTCGGTAAATCGGTCCGTACAAATTTACCCCTTAGCAAACCACCTAATTCTCTCATACGTAACCATTCGCACAACAATAACCACCCAATTTCTCAGTCAAATTTCGCCGTACTTGCTGCCGGAAGTTCTGACCTTACACTCAAAATTATGGAATCTTTGTTTATTTATAAATTAAAACCAGACCTAAATTCTGATGAATCATCGGTAGATCTGCTATGTTTTGGTTAAGGTACTAGTTTATTTTATTTATTTACTTTTCAGTTTTAATGCTTTTATATCTTTCCTAGCTACTTTATAATTGTAACTTTTTAACTTCACATTTATTTACCTTTTAGTTTTAATGTTTTGCATTTTCTTAGCTACTTTTTATAATTTTTAACTTTATTTTAAATTGTTATTAAGCAATTTGTATTTTGTATGTGATTTGGCATTTTATTGTTTTAGCCCTGAAGATGGAATTAGTGCATTCCGAATCGTTGGTACTATTAAACCTTGAAGGATGTTTATTTTTTCTCTGGTGTTCCTGTTTATTACATATATATATTAGGTTGGTCCCCAGTCATAGGAGTAAAAATTCAAAGTAAACACATCCCAACTCTTATCCCCTCATTTTTTTACTATCACTGAAAAACACGATTTGTGCAAAAATCAGGACACGCATCATATTTAGGGGTCGGGCAGATGAAATGAAATTGTCCAATAGGACCATAAGGGAGATTCACCTATGAGCATATAAAATTGTTCTTAGTTTTTATTCAGCTGAAGTGAATATATAATAGCAACGGAGGAAAGGTATAAATCTCGCCTCTTCATTTCTTGGTGAGATTCCTTTTCAGAGGCTTCGGGAAGAGGGCCCGGTGGTCCTCTACCACTTGAAGGAGATACTAGGTACTGCCTCTGTTCTTCATCGAAAGTTATCGAGTCATTGAATGACTGCATTAGTGCGATCCTGCCCTTGGCAAAGACATTCACAACAGGAATGCCTCGCACGACGTCCCGGGCCTTTTTCTCGGATTCGTCATCGCCCCATTCAGACGGGTCCTTGTCGATGAAGGTCCAATATGAAGAAGAACCGCTTTGTGTTGGACGTCACGAAGTCCTGGATCTTCGGCGTTTCGTCGAGACCTTTGACGTCCAACTGGACCCTCTGTGGTACATCAACCGTCCCCTCGTCATCCAAGGCTTTCACCATCTCTCGTTTTTCCTCCGTCGGAATCGAAAAAGGCGAGGTCGAACAGCTCCTCGCAGATATGTCAAAGGTGACGCGAGGGGGCCTTCGCTGCCGCAGTTGATGCCGACGAATCAACGTCTCGGAACTTGACGATCCTCCTAATAAGTTCGACATCGTTCTGGGTAGCCTCGATGGCACTGGAGGCCGTAAACCAGTCTGGATTAGACCAGCAGGCCGAAAAGGACGAATCGACGAATGCCTCGCTCCTCCTGAGCGGTCATCTGTTGCGCGGAGAGGAAGATCTTGTCCGCCTTGTTCGATGAAGAGCTCCAAGCTCTCGGATACGAACATTTCGAGGTGACGTTTCGCCAAGGAGGATCAGCGAGAGCTCCAGTAATTCCCGGTAGTCGTTTCGAGGATGGTCTTGCTCCAAGTGCTGGGGATAGAAGGCGATGATGGTGTCCTTGAAGAACTCCACCTGCTGGCTCAGGTCCTCGTTATCTACGATCGAAGAAGCCGAAGCGGTTCTTGAATCCCTTGAAGATCCGAAGACTTCGCCGCCATGTTCTCAGCGAAGACCTTCTTGGGCCAGGACGTGGTGCCGGCAGGCGGTGTGAAAGAGGCTGCGTCCGAGCTTCTGTTCGATGAGAACACACGTCTCACTCTATCGTCCTGCGTTGCTGGATGTGATGTCGAATGGCATGCTCTTGACTCTATGTGCCAGTACTGGAGGCATTGTAAGACAGTGTTGGCCTGGACCTCGCCGTGCCTGACAGCAACTTGGGGACGCCGAGGAACTTGAACTCCAGCGGCTGACACGAGGACGGGAGACGATCGACCTTGTCGTCGTCGCCCATTGTGAGCTCGTACTATGTTATGGAATTTATATCCTGTCAATAAAGTTTATCATTATTATTATTATTATTATAAACAGTACAAATATATACAGGGTGATTCAAAATAATGCAGTTACATTTTGAGATGATTTATTCTAAATACTAATTGCACTTAATAAACAAAAACTTTATTATGCATATAAGTGAACACGTAAAAACAATATTTAATAGTAATTTTATGTTAATTGTTGAAAACGTCTACCATTTACACGCAAACACGCGGCGCAACGTCCCAAAACAGATCGGCACACAGTAGTGTTCATATTAGTTATGATTTTGCGTACTTCCCGAACAATCGCTTCCTATAAGTGTTGCACATTTTGAGGGTTAGTGACATACACTTTGTCCTTCAGGTATCTCCACAGATAGAAGTCCAGAGGTGAGTCCAGAGACAGGTGATCTTGGAGGATATTTAGTAGTGGTTCCATGACGACCTATCCACAATCCAGGAAACTCTGTATCAAGGAAAGCTCGAACTTCTCTGTGATGATGTGGCAATGCACCATCTTGCTGAAAGTAAACCTTATGGTCCCCATACAGATGTCGTATTGGGGAACGGCATTGCTATGCAGCATTTCCAGATAATTTTGACCTGTTAAAGTACCATTAAAAAAGAATGACCCAACAGTACCATGAGAAGAACACCCAAGCCACGCCGTAAGGCCTGGTGGATTAAGATTATTCTCCACATAAATGTTTGGGTTTTGCACTGTCCAAAGCACACAGTTGTGACGATTCATATAGCCATTCATTTTGAAAGTAGCTTCGTCATACCAAATTATCCTCTCCTTAAATTGGCAATGTTCATTACGCATAGCGCAGAACTCTACCCTTCTATCATGATCATCCTCATTAAGAGTGTGTAAAAAGGCCAGGTATGTATGGTTTCTACTTTAATTCCTTTAAAATACGATGAACGGTAGGCTGACTGATCCCTGATTCACGTGCACAGCACCTTGTTGACTTTTCTGGAGGACGCTGGTACGCCGTTATTACTGTTTTCACATTTTATTCACTTCGCGTTGTCCGTTTTCTCCTGCACTTGATTCTCAGGTCCGTAGCCAGGTGGGGTGCAACGACCCCTCCTTGACAGGAAAGGTCCTTTTGTAACCATTGTTATAACTTATGATGTAATATAATATATAACATCATTTCGTAAATAAACACTTGCATTTTTTTCTTTTGAAACATCACAAACTACTCTAAACTACTCTAAACTACTCTAAACCTCCTTCGCAGTGACTAGGTCGTTGCACCAAATGGTCCGCCTTTCTACAATTTCGATCCTCACTCCCTTGGGAAGTCCTGGCTATGGAACTGGATTCTACTCACATTTCGGACAGTTCCATGTTCTTCAAATTTATCACGTATGTGACTAATTGTTGTACGAGTGAGAGCTGTTGTTCCATACTCTCGTATGTAGAAACGCTGCACTTCCTTTACATTTTCATCCTTCCAGTACCACTTCAAAATGTTCTTCCTCTTTCGAAAGTCAGCCGTGTATCCGACACGTTAAAGATGGCTTAGGTTTAGGCTGTGTTAAGATGCTAAGATGACTTTGTGTGTGTGTGTGTGTGTGTGTGTGTGTGTGTGTGTGCATCTCCTAATACAAAACAACTGTAATAGTGTATCAATTTTTAAATAATACTGCATGCTTGCAAATACACCATCATTACACCATAAATGCAACTAGTATCCATAATTAATTATTTCAAAATGTGTCAACTCGTACATTATTTTGAATCACGCTGTGTAACCAGTGGCGGTCCTAGCTTACATGACGCCCTGGGCGAACCTCACCTTCAGCGCCCCCCCCCCCTGTTCGCCAACACACACACATTCGAATCCCCCCAAAATAAAGGACATACATAACTCTTTCACAAAATAACTTTTTATTGGACTAATTGTTGGAACTTCAGAACCAAAACAAAGACTCAAATTTCTGAATTTTACAAATCCTTCATCACGTAAATAGAATAACTCACTTAAGAGAATGTAATTATGATACTATGAACAGGAAAAATACAAATTAAATTGCACAACTGCCATAAATAAACTAGAGAATCAAATTTCTAAATTGTACAAATGCTCTATCACATAAATAGAATAAGACACTTAAGAGAGGGTAATTATTATGCTACACTTTGAACAAGAAACAAAATAAATTGCACCACAGCACAACTGCCATCTAAAGCCTGACTCTTCTTACCTTCCTTGATGCAAAGTCATGAATTAAATCATCATATGAAATCTGCTCAGCAATTGTATGATTTATACTGATGATGGCCAGACCGGTAAGGCGTTCCTGTGACATAGTTGACCTCAGGTAGGATTTGATGAGCTTCAGCTTTGAAAAGCTCCTCTCTGCTTCAGCAACAGTGACTGGAAGAGTAAGACCAATTCTGAGAGCAGTCCACAAATTTGGATATATTTCAGAGAGCTCCCTTTCATGGATAAATGTCAGCAGTTCAAGCAAGGATATGGTCTTTGATGGCAAGTCAGGCAAGTTCTTCAGCTCCTGTGCAAGCTCTCTGCCATCCAAGTCAGATTGTCCCTTAAAGTGTAGTGTAGTACTAAGGTTCACACATTGTTCTGTCAGCTCCTCAAATGTGAGATTTTGGAAATGTGTCAGCACTCCAAACTTCTCTCCCACAATTTCCAACGTGGAAAATCTTTCCTGAATGGCTGATGTTGCAGCATCAACCACTGCATTGAAAAATGTCACCTCCAGCTTCTTCAAAGCATCAATCAAGGGCTCATCAGATGCTTCATAGGAGAATGCCGCTTTGTGGACCTCAGCCGTTTTTGTTTTAACACAGCCTCCACATTCATTTGTTCACAGATATCTGTGGCTGCCATTTGTGCAGCCACAAAACCTGTTGCCCTGTAATTGCGGAGACCTCTCTCTGTTTTTTTTAGGAGATTTACTGCAACATCAACTTGCATGCTAGGAGACTGCATCTGCTTGCTCACATGCTGAATTTGGCACAACAGGTCATGCCACACCACTGAACAAATGGCGAAGCGGTATGACCCAACCTCCTCTGACAGAGATTGAGCCTCGACCTTTATTACAGAGTCTTTGGTGTGGTCCCTCACCTCGATCAGTGCATCTCTCACTGCAGCTGCCTGATATCTCAGGGGCTCCACACTCTTGATCTTGCTTTCCCACCTTGTATCAGACCACATCTTCAATGTGATGTTCACATGTTTTTTCAAAATGGCCCATCGTTGTGTAAAGGCTGAAAACAAGTTGTAAAGCTTCTGCAAGATGCCAAAGTAACTTGTGGCATCAATAGATCCCTTAGCAGCATCGGCCACAAGCAAATTCAGAGAATGAGCCCCACATGGAACAAACAGAGCTCTGGGATTAATTTCTAGGAGCCTGGATTGAACACCCTTGTTTTTTCCCCTCATGTTGGCCCCGTTGTCGTATGATTGTCCTCTACAGTCCATGAAAGGAACTTTTAGCTCCTCCAGTCTCTTCAGAATCAGAGATGCCAAATGTTGACCAGTGGACTCCTCTGCCTCCAAAAACCCCATGAAATGTTTCCTTTATATGGGGCTTCCCCTCCAGTGACACAACCCGAATCACAACTGACAACTGTTCAGTGTGGCTGATATCTGGAGTGCAATCTAGAATTATTGAAAAAAACTTTGATTGTTTGATGTCGCTCACCATTGCTGAAATGGTCTTGCTGCTCGACAAATCAATGAGTTCGTTTTGTATGTGGTGGCCGAGGTAGCTGGTGTGACTGGAGGTCCCTTTTTGGACACGGTTAATGTGCTCTTGCATTATAGGATCAAATTGTGCCATCAGTTCAACTTCTTTCAGAAAATTGCCATTTGATGGTGAGAACAATTTTTCTGTATGTCCCCTTAGTGCCAAATTCCTAACTGCCAGAGAATGCACAATAGCAGTGAGACGTGTCAGCACCGCTCTCCAGCTCAACTTCTCAGCCTCCAGAAGTGCCATCTCCTGCTTGTCAATTGTCTCCCCCTTTCTCATCCTCACTGCCAGTTCTTTCCAGATTTTCATAGAATTTAGGTGTTCTGAACTGTTGTCATGTGATGTGAGCAATGAGCTTGCATGCTTCCAGTCCGAGAGTCCCAAACTTGTTAAATTTATTTTCCTCTTGGAAAATAATGTACAACAGAAACAGAAAAGGCTGTTGTTTTTTAAGGAATAGACCAACCAACTTCTGGTTATATTTTCCCCACTAACCAATGACTTCCTGAAGTATTGATGGTGGAAACTTCTTCCGTCACTGTCGTTTCTAGGGAATACAAAGTCAGATGGTACTTGACTTGGTCCCCTGGAAACCAGTTGTGTCCGAATTCTCTCAGTCAGAACTGAAGGCCAGTTAGCAGGGTCGGTGGACAGAGACTCATCCTCAGGAGGCGATTCTGCTCCAGGCATTTCTAATAGAAAGAACAAGAGCATTACTCATTAGTATACACACCTAAGTTAGATAACACATTATTCACAGCACTTTGTTATGGTGGTGGTGTTATGGAATTATGGTGGTGAAACACCACACATACCCAGTAACCCAGACCCAGTGATAATAACATTATAATTTATAACTGTTTGCAAAATGCTTTGCAGGGATGCACACACATACACATACACGCACACACTCACAGACATATGTGCACACAAACTCACCTGAAGAGTCCTGCCGGGGAGAAGTAGAAGCAAATGGGTCTTCATCCTCAGGATCAGACTGCATTTGTGGAGACATATGTGAGGCTGAGGAGGTAGATGGCTCCTCAGCCTCAATAATGGCAGAAGTAGACGGCTTCTCATCCTGGCTAGTGGCAGAGGGTGTTCCAAAATATTTCAAAAGTGCCCCTGCAAATAGTAAAATAGAACATAACAGACCAATGCATGAATAGGCTAGTACAATTAATTTAACATGTTATTAAGCACAATTTATTAAACTTTTAGAATAGGAAACAAATGAATAATACAACCTCCTTGGTTAATGGCTAATTATATACATAATAGTACACTTCAAATGACTCAGAAAGCTATATCACAAAATAGCAGTGCAATATAGCAGTGAAGAGTAGATGACATAGCTCTATACTTTATCTTTTGCTCGTTTCTCCTCTTCTTCTTTCCTCTTTTTTCTAAACTGAGCACCTGATAGCTTTGACCTCTTCTTATCCATTTGCGGTTATTTGACAGACCTTAGTGGCTTAGTGTGAAGATTCGTTCTGTAATAAATAATATACATTTCACTATTTAACCAAACCCAGAAAAATAACATTAGATATGTTAAAGTATGGGCCTTTATTCCCAATAATATTAATCTGGAAGCATTTTGCATTGTTTAGGTCTTTTATGGGAAGGTTTATGGAAAATGCAATAGATGGTTTTTTTATTAATAAAAATAATATTTATTGATCTTTATTATTTATTTTATTTTATTTTTTTTTTTATTTATTTCTTTATTTATTTATTCTTATTTTTATTTTTTTTTTTTGCAGGCGCTCATGCCGCCCCTCCACAAATGCCGCCCTGTGCGGCTGCCCATATTGCCCATATGAGGAACCGCCACTGGCTGTGTATATATATATAAAGTTGTATTACGGCCCTCAGCCGAAATGAGTTTGAAATACTTTCACTATATCTTGAAAATTATTATAGTGATTGTGACAAAAGGTCTGTTTTTCTCTGTGTAAAATATTTTGATAGTTGAAGGTAACTGACTAGCTGACACTTTATCTACTGAAAGAGACGGCTTTAAATACTCATAAATTCGAACGTGTGAGTCACTTATTACAATTTTGTGGTTATGATAAGCCTACTTTGAACCTCCTCCTGCAGATGTGAATGAGTGTCAACTAGGCCTACATACCTGTGGAAAGCTACAACGTTGTGACAATACCTTTGGATCTTACTCTTGTACCAGGATTGCAGGTTGTGGTACTGGCTATACTTTGAACCACAACACTGAGAAATGCGAAGGTAAAATACATTTTGCATTAACTTAAGTTAATATACAGTAAGCATAGTGTTGAACTGATGAATTTGCTGAATGGAGGGTAAGGCGGTTTTTATTTGCTTTAATAACCAATAACATGTTTCACATTTAGTTATTAGTAAAATGTACAGAAATTTCTAAGCAATTTTTATTTTATATTATTGTATACAAACTTTTATTTTCAAACCAAATTTAATGTAAGCAATTTCAACCTATTTTTAATCAAACCAAAAATAACGCTTGAGCATGATCAGTATGCAGTGTTTTGTGTATATATATATATATATATATTAGTGATGTACCGAATCAAAAGTTTAACCGATGCCGATTCCATGAAAAACTGCCGATGTCGATGAGGATTCTTTCTTATATTTTAAAAATCAATTCCCTTCATAAATTTTACTCATCTAATGTGAAAACTTCCAATTTTCATATTTTTACATTTCAAATTTATTTAAATACTTTTCCTCAGCTCACTCCACAATATATATACAGTACCATAATTTGTTACGGACGTTTTCCGTTCTATGGACACCGTTGAAATGAGAGAAATTAATATTTTTTAAACTTATTTTAACTTTTTATTAATAATCAGTACATTTTGAATAGGAGAAATTTAATTTATTTAATTTAACAGCTTTAATGAACATAAATAAAAACAAAAAATATTTGTCGTTTCTTCAAACATTTGACGATAATTTGCGTTGAAAATTGAACGTAGGCCCATCTTATTCTTGGTTTGAGCAAAATCCTAGGCTATATATATATATATATATATATATATATATATATATATATATATATGCCCGGTTAGGTCAACTGAATGCCCGATTAGATTAATTGAATGCTCGGTTAGGTTAATTGAATGCCCGGTTAGGTAAAATGTACAGTGTACAGTCTAGGGTTATGACATTTTTATACCCTCATGTTCCTGTATCATAAATCGATGAACTTTTGCCCCCTGACAATGAAAATAACAGTTTTTTCGATATATTTGAAAAAACTTCACCCCAAAATAAAAATAAAAAATTAATAAAATAATAAATATTGGTTGCTCCTTGGTATAGCTATTGCAGATGGGTCTCTGTTCCAGTGATTTTCCAGAGTATTTAGTGCTTTTCGGTATTGTTGCAAGATATTGGACAATTTATGATAATCATCAGGTAACCAATCTAGAATGGTGCAATGCAGCTGTCTCGAATATACTAATATACTATATTTGCTTTCGGGGTGACATTTTCTTTTAATTCTGAAGAATTAGGCCCTTTTTTATTGTTTTCAAGCAAAAGTTCATCGATTGATGATACAGGAAACAATATTTATGACAAAAAATTAAAAAGTCATAACTCTAGTGTACACCCTTGACGATTGGTTAGGTTAAGTCGTGATATTTTCGTTAGTTTTAACAAAAATATCATGAATTAACCTAACCAATCGTCAAGGGCGTACAGTTGACCTAACCGGGCATTCAATAATTTTACCTGTAGGTTTCGATATATATATATATATATATATATATATATATATATATATATGACACACAGACAGTGCATGGAACAAGGAACTCTTCTGGGATAATTAAATCCACTATAGTCCGAATAAGTAATGGTAAATGACAAATACCATAGTTTATGGGACCTCTTTGCGAGTGACCCGTTGCCCACGTCGGGCTAGCATCATGAAAAAGAAAAACTATGGTATTTGTCATTTACCATTACTTATTCGGACTATAGTGGATTTAATTATCCCAGAAGAGTTCCTTGTTCCATGCACTGTCTGTGTGTATCATAAAAAACTCAGGGGACCATTCTGAGTTCATATTAATTTCTCTCATTTCAATGGTGCTCATAGAACGGAAAAGGTCCTTTGTTACTCATATACAGGGTGTCCCGTAAGTCTGGACCCATAGGGAAAAATAATAAAATTACAAAATAGTCCAAAAATTTATTACATAATCTGTTCAAAGTGTCTGCCGTTGTGTCGCACACATAGTTGAAGACGCAATCTCCACTGCGACAGCACTTTCTGAATCACAGTCGCAGAAATTTCTTGACACGCCTCCACAATGCGTGCTTTAAGGTGGAAAATGTTCTGAAGTTTGACCTCGTACACTTTGGCTGTCAAGTGGCCCCACAAATAAAACTCCAGCGGAGTAAGATCATAATAAAAAAAATAAAAATAATAATAAAAATAATAAAAAATATATTATAAATAAATTTTTGGACTATTTTGTAATTTTATTATTTTTCCCTATGGGTCCAGACTTACGGGACACCCTGTACCGTAGCTAAAATGACGTGAAAAAGTTTTATTACTCGGTAAAATGAATAAATAACTTTATTTTAGTTTCATAATTTAAATATCAATATTTAAAGTAATTGTTTGTCCTTATGTTGAAGGTATTTTCTTTCTTCAACAATGTCAACAACAAAATTTGATGCTCTTCCAATATGTGCTCTACCTTAAAATTTACATTCCAATACGTGATCTACCTTAGATTATTCGGATTAGCAGCAGGTACGTTAGTTAGCCTTATAAGGCTAACTAACGAAAATATCACGACTTAGCCTAACCAATCGTCAAGGGCGTATAGTTGACCTAACGATTGGTTAGGTTAAGTCATGATATTTTCGTTAGTTAGCCTTATAAGGCTAGTTTCACGGTAGAGCACGTATTGGAATATGGTAGATCACAGTTTCGCGGTAGAGCACATATTGGAAGAGCACCCAAAATTTTTCATTAAAATTTCAAGTCCGAGTGGCCACTTTGAATAAAAAAAAATGGATATACAATTTAGGTTTAGAAAATTATTAAAATACTGAAAATAAAGTCCACATAATAAGATAGTTTAATATATAGATTATAAAGTATAACTTAATATAAAATCATTATTAATATAGAGTAGGAGATTACGATAGTTTATAATATTTAGAGATTAGCTAGTTAGAGAAAATGTAAATTTATGGGCAACTTAACATATTAAGCTTTCCCTTTATCTTGAATGTAAAATATTTTTATATAATTACACTTTGAAATTAGTATAAATAATGGATCGCCTAAAGATCAGGGCCCCCAGCCTTCTTTAGTTAGCCTTATAAGGCCAACTAACGAAAATATCACGACCTAACCTAACCAATCGTTAGGCCAACTGTACGCCATTGACGATTGGTTAGGTTTGGTCGTGATATTTTCGTTAGTTAACCTTATAAAACTAACTAAAGAAGGCTGGGGGCCCTGATCCTCAGGTGATCCTAAATAATGATAAATAGTGTGGAGCAAGTGTAGTTTACGTCCTCCTGACGCAAAAGGGGGGACACAAACTACACTAGGATCTTTAGGAGACATTTTTTAAATGAAGCCATCAAATAAACGTTAAAACTAACGAAAATATTACGACTTAACCTAACCAATCGTCAATATATATATATATATATATATATATATATATATATATATATATAAGAAGAAAAGAAGTAGAAGTGTAGAAAATATCGTATGTAAATACTACGCGAAAGGGAACTGCAGATATCGGGATGGGCAATGCATATATGCACATTCCGCATTATGCAACACGCATTACACGCATTACGGTCTGCAACACTTATGCAAGATATGGGAGTTGCAAATACGGAAAAAAATGCCAGCACCACCACCCTCAAAGGAACGCAACGAGTGAACAGGAAAAACGAACATCAAAGAAGAGTACCAAATTTAGACGCAGCCAACACATTTCAGCTGCTAAATACTATCCAGCAATTACAAAACCAGCTGACGAATATAGGAATCCGAGAGCCGGACAGAAGGTACGAACAAAGGCACTTCATGCATTATTGGGACAACAGGTACTGACAAAGATAAAAAGAGGTAAATTCTCGGAGGACCACAAGGCAACGAAACCGGCACCCCCATTGGAAAACAAATTGGAACCACCTGTATACGAAAACGAAAGAGAAAAAATAAAAATAATCCTAGCCAACATCCAGGGCCATAAATCAAACCATTCCACGAACAAAGTTTTATAGCTGAAAGGACTCATGCAAGAAGCCGGAGCAGACTTTGCATGCCTCAAGGAAACTCATCTAAAGGACTGCCAGGCGAACTATGAAAATTGTGAGTCCTGTATTGACAAAAAAGAAATACAAATTGACAACTATAACATCCTCCGAGCCGACAGAACAGTTAGACGTAAAGGAGGATGTGCTATTTATGCACGCGAAAGGCACATAGCAGAAATCGCTATAAGTACCTCAAACAGCTACGTAGAATGTGTAGCAGCCAAAATTGAAAAATTAAATATGACATTAATTGTAATGTACAGACCCCCAAACACGCCAACCTCAAAATTTTCAGATTCCATTACAGAGGTAAGAAACTTGATAAAAGATCTACACTCTCCAATCCCAAATATTTTTCTCTGTGGTGATTTTAATTTCCCATTCATGAAATATAAAAGGATAGGAAAAAATATATGATACACCAGGACAAGGGGGCACACGAAAAGACCAAGAGCAGGTAAAAATGCTACTAGCTCTAGCTGATGAATTTATGTTAACGCAAGAAATAACAGAAAACACAAGAAAAAACAACTGCCTAGATTTGGTATTCACAAACAACAGTAATCTAATTGATAATGTAGAAATATCCCCAATTATGATACCGGACCACAACATCATTGAAATAACAACTAATATAAAGGCAACAGGAAAGGAAAGAACACGCACAACAGAAAGAAGCAAATTCGAAATTTTTAATTTTCATTCCAAAGCTATAAACTGGGAAGATGTGACATCCAGCATGGAAGTAATAGATTGGAAAACCATTTTTGAGGCCAAGACAACGGAGGAGATGCTAATGACGTTAGAGGAGAAGACGTTAGAAATTGTGGAAAAACATGTCCCAAAGATACAACAAAAAGGAAAGAGAAGCAGGTTCGAGAGACAAAAGAGGGCATTGTTTCGAAAGAGAAAAAGAGTGACTGCAAAATTAAGTAATTGTAAAGATAACATCAGAAAAATATTAAATGATGAACTGCAAAGTATCGATGTTGTCATACAGGAACTAATCGAGAAGCATACAAAAAAAGACGACGACGACGACGCTATAGAAGCGATAAAGACTAATTCAGAGTACTTCTATAATTTCGCAAAAAGAAAGTCGAAAAACCATGCGACGATCGGACCTTTAAAAAATGAGAACAGTGACTTATCGGATGATCTAACAGAAGTATCTGAAATATTAAGAGCTCAGCACGAATCATCTTTCAGTATCCCAAAAACTGACAAATTGATATGCGATAGAAACGCGTTCTTCGAAGAAGAACCACAAGGGGAAAGTATTACGGATTTCGACTTTACGACGGATGATATTACACAAGCCATAAGGAAACTAAAAACACACTCAGCGGCAGGACCGGATAAATGGAATGCCACACTGATCAAAAAATGCAAGAATGCAATCGCTGAGCCCCTATACTGGATATGGAGACGATCACTAGACACGGGAGAAATACCGGGCATCCTGAAGAGCGCAAACATAGTCCAAATATATAAAGGAGGAGATCGAGCTGAGGCCAAAAACTATAGGCCAGTGTCGCTTACATCTCATCTCGCTAAAATATTTGAAAGAATAGTTAGACAAAAAATGTATGACGTTTTGGAAACTCAGAAAAAATTAAATGATAACCAACATGGGTTTCGGTTAGGCAGATCATGTTAATTACAACTAATGGAACATTACAACAACATTATTGATGCACTTGAAAGTAATGAAAACTATGATGTACTATACACAGACTTTGCTAAAGCGTTCGACAAGTGTGACCATGGAATCATAATACATAAACTGAAATATATGGGAATAACAGGAAAATAGGAAAATGGCTATGTAACTTCCTTAGTGAACGGCGGCAAGTCGTTACAGTACAAGGAGTATCTTCATCAGAATCAGAGATCCTCAGCTCGGTATCACAAGGAACAGTATTAGCTCCATGCTAACTGCTAACTGACATAGATGAGGACGTTACCAGAGACAGCACAGTAACATCCTTTGCGGATGACACAAAGATCAGTAGAAAAATGAGAAACCCAGAAGATATAGGATCTCTACAAACCGACATAAACAGAATCTACAAGTGGACAGAAGACAACAATATGAAGTTTAACACCGAGAAATTTCAGCTATTACGGTACGGAGAAAGAGAAGACCTAAAATCCACGGAATATTATACCCCAAATGGACAGGAAATTCAGAGAAATTCAAGAGCAAAAGATTTAGGGGTTGTAATGACAGATGATGCGAAATTTGAAACACAAAATAAGAGAGCAGTAAACAGAGCAAAGAGAATAACGGAACAGATATTGAGAACCTTTAAACGAAGGGATAGGAATGTAATGATTCCTCTACTGAAAACCCTGATCATACCCAAACTGGAATACTGCTCGGTCCTAACATCCCCATATAAAAAAGAAGACATTAGACAACTGGAAGGGATCCAGAGAAGCTTCACAGCCAAGATCGATGGGTGCAAAGAATTAAATTACTGGGAAAGGTTACGCGAACTAGACCTATATTCACTGGAAAGAAGAAGAGAGAGATACACCATTATTTACACTTGGAAAATAATGGAGAAACTAGTTCCTAATCTTACTCTGAACCCTTTAACTCCCCAAACAACGGTGGAAGGTAGAAACGATAGACTGTGTCGTATTCCAAATTGAAGGCGAGACAGGGAACATCCTTAACCCTGAAAGAAAATAGTTTTGTAGTGAGAGGACCAAAACTGTTTAATCAGTTGCCCAAAGACCTAAGAAACACGAAGGGAGTTGCAGTGGACATCTTCAGAAGAAGACTAGACGCCTGGCTTAGAACAATCCCCGATGAGCCGGGCGTACCTGGCTATGTGAGGTGGAGAGCACAAGAAACCAACTCACTACTTCACCAGGCTAACTCTAGAGGAGGGGCGACAAGCTTGACCTTCGCGAAATGACAAATCATCGTGCGAAACCTTTGTAAGGTTGTAAGGTAAGGTGTGTATATATACTGTATATATAAATTGACGATTGGTTAGGTTAAGTCGTAATATTTTCGTTAGTTTTAACGTTTTATTTGATTAGGTATACGCGGACAAAGTTGGGGAACGCAAACTACACTAGGATAATGTAGGGGAACGTAAACTACACTAGGATAATGTAGGGGAACGTAAACTACACTAGGCATCACAGGGGGACGTAAACTACACTTGCTCCAGTAGTGATATTTGTCTGTTCAATTTTCTATAAATATAGAGTTTGTTTTGTAATGAAAATTTTAAAATGTCAAAGAATCGGTGAGAATCGGCTAAATTTGGCCGATACTGATGCCCAAAATATGACCGATTCTGCCGGTAACGATGTAGATTAATCGGTACATCACTATATATATATATATATATATATATATATATATATATATATATATACACACACACCATGCCTTATTTATTTGCTAGATTTGTATATTTCTCAGCTCTTACTTAATTTAAACTAACCTTGTATCTTTCTACAGAAATATTATAGAATTTTTACAAGTTATTTTCATTAGCTATTCTGCCATCGAAAGATAACACTCTCATTAGAATTAAACCCCAATTACACGACCGTTTGTTGCCGTTTTTCATTGCTAAATCCCGACCCACTTAAAGCTGATTGTAGCCGTTTACATATTAATGTTATTTTGTCGCTGAATAGCTATTAATATACTCATACATTCGATACATTTTCAAACCCCGATTGTTGCCGATTAATGTGCAAACGACTCTAATCGGTTTTAAGCGGAGCATAATTTAGCGATGAAAAACGGCAACAAACGGCCGTTGATATGGATTTTAGACTGGTTGGAGAGAGCTTTCAGAATTTCAGATTTTGTGCAAAATAAATTCAATAGATGTCTTTCCTGTCTCTACCAGAGTTGAGCAGTAACGTTACTAACGACGTTACTGTTTTACTAACGTCAGTGGTAACGACACTACTTTTCATATTTGGTAATGTTTTTGGTAACGTTAAATTTTTAGCCAAAACAGCGCGTTACTCGTTACTTTTTAAATTCAGTAAAATTATACTAATATACTTAAAAGTATAAAATAAGCAATCGCAATTTGTAGAATATCTAGTTACAACAATAACAACTGTTTTATTATTTCACACTAATTGATATGCTATTTATTAGTTATTTCAATATTAAAAAACAAAAATTTAAGGTAGTTATTTTCATCGATATTCACCAACCTTACAATGTATAATTTATACTTTTTTTTGTCTCGAGTTCAATGTTTGTAGTTCAATTTTGTATACATACGAGTATATACAGTATAATATAATAATATACGATGTACATGTATTATATACAAAATACAGGTATGTATTTTAAAAGTCATGAGTAACGAGTCGTTACGCGTTACATTTTTAAGTAAGTAACGGTAACGACATTACTTGTTTTGGCAAGTAATGGCTAAAGTAACGTCACTACTTTTTTCTAGTAACGTGCCCAACACTGGTCTCTATCGACATCCATAGTTATGTACTTTCCTCATGTTATACGCCATAATACAAAAACCAAGCTCTCTCTCTCAAGACGTGTCGTAGCCGTTATGAAGTCGTGGAAAAGCTACACGATATTAGTTGACGGTTTTTCTAATTTGTTCACGTTTTAAGTGCATAGTTTATGCTATACAAAAATTTGCTTCTCTTAAAAGGGTGCTTATTTTATTGTGGCAGGTGGTCTCTATAATATGTATAGTAAGTATAGGTTTGATCTAGAATTCCAAATAATCTCATAGAAATGTATTTATTTATACCATGCCCCTTTCGCTTTGTTCACGCAATTATACTAAGACATTGTAATTAAATAGCCTTTGAAAATAGCACCCAGAAGGCAAGAATCCGTTGGGGCCGACGCTCATATTTCGGATATACTAAATACCAAATCAGCACAACGAATACCTGTTATTTCGGAGGTTCTTTTTAAGAGCTTTTATATTTGCGCACGAGAGCTTCCGATCCTTTAACCTTCAACGATCAAAGGTTTCCCAAACCTGAGTAAAATTACCTGCCATTAGTCAGAATAAAACCAGTGACAGCGTGGTAGTTAAGTGTTTAAAATATAACTTCAGTACGTTACACTTGTTCTTGTGTATTAGATGATGATGAATGCAAATTAGGAACGAATGACTGTCGTCAACTCGGTCCAAAGTGGAAATGCGTAAATACCAAAGGTTCATTTAGGTGCGAGAAAAAAACGTGTCCACCGAAGCAGCTCTTGAACTCTTGGGGACTCTGTGTAAATATAACATGTAGTGCTGGATACAAGCCATCAGACAAAAAGTGTGTGGGTAAGTAGATTCGTTTTATATTATGAATCAGACCAGAATATGTTTGTTAACTGTTATTTCTGTGTACCAGTTAAAACTGTTGTAAAGAGGTTTCTCTACGTTTGCTGCCAAAATTCATTTATGATTCAGTATTTGGGCTCATTAAGATCTTACAGGAAAGAAAAGCGTTTCTCTAAATGTTTTCATATGGCGTACTGTCTTTCCAGTTGTTGAACATAAAGGGCAAATTTACAAATTCTGACTGCGATTGGGATTGTCCGTAATTTTTGTATGATTATACACAAACTCTCATTAACCTTATAAGGTCAGATAAGGATGAATTGAAACTTTCACGTATAATTTGCATGATAAAACGCAAAAAATCTGCAAACATATACGTAAATGGCACTAAAATTTTGCTCAAAGTTGATAACTGATGTTGTTTTTTAACCATTTTTGCATAATATTATGAAGCTTTCTGATTAATTATTTTTAACTTTAATTTTAATAATTTAGATTTAATTATTTTTAACTTTTCTAACCAAAGCATGCTAAACTATCTACAGGGTGTCCACAATATTTTGTAACCCCACTAAAATACTAACTGATTTTCGTTTTTCTTTCAGATCCATTCGAAATGTGTGATAGCGGCAACTATACGATTGAATAACGCATATTGGCTAGTACCTGGGTTCATGAGCGACCACGTAAGGCAAAACCATTGAAAATATTCGTGCAGACTTCCAGGACCGATTCAAACGTGCAGCTCCTTTTTAGAAGAGCTGCACGATTGAATTGGTCCTGGAAGTCTGCACGAATATTTTGATGTGGTTTTGCCATTACGTGGTTGCTCAATGCTCATGAACCCAGGTACTAGCCACTATGCGTTGTTCAATCGTATAGTTGCCGCTATCACACATTTAGAATGGATCTGAAAGAAAATTGAAAATCGGTTAGTATTTTACTTGGGTGACAAGTCATTGTGGACACCCTGTATTTAGGCTTTACCCGCAAAAAAGCTGTAATAGTTGTGCATAATACAAAATTAACGCGCGTTGCATCCGCATTTCTATATAAATTTTGAGGCATAAATATTGGAATAAAAATACACTTATTAATAAAATGCTATATATAGGATAGAACCAATTTTCTTTAGGTATGTGTATAGGTATAAAGATACACTGTTACGCATCCCTGGACAGACATCAACGAGTGTATCGAAGGAGATTATCCTTGCAAGAGAAATGAAAGATGCTTTAATTTCATTGGCTCCTATGAATGTAGACCAAAGATCAACTGCGGAAGAGGCTATAAGATGAACGAACACGGAACTCAGTGCATTGGTAAGTCTAAAAATGTTTTAGTATTGGTGAAATTCAAAGGACGTTTACCCTCTCGAAATAAAAATTAGAGAAACAAATACTATTTCAATACTATTACATTAGTGTTAGATTAGATTATTCGTCAAATAAATTTTCGTGCGCGCCATTTTTAATTGGGAACTTAACAGTGGAGGTCTTATTTCTACTTATATATTTTAATTTGTCTTTTTATTTGTTTGTTAATTTTTATTTCACTTATCGCTTAGCTTTAATTTTATCTTTCCATTAAATGATCGCAATTGTAATAGGTAGAGAAATATAGCCGTTTCGGTGGTGACGAGCAGGGCCGCCGATGCCCCGGGCCCCGGGGAAGGATTTGTATATGGGACACCCTGTTTACTCAGTATTTTATTATGAATGTCTTTTTTGTACATAACAAGCAAACTGATTATATGTCCACGTCACTATTCAAAACATACATTATGAATAAACAACTCAGAAGAAAATGACTATTTTATTTTTCGAATCAATTATATTAATTTTATCACCATACAATTTACAAATGCAGTACCAGTCCATGCAGGCAAGACAATTGTTTACTGCAAGATTTTCATAATTAGAAGTGTACTTTCTTTGCCTTCTCTCTAGCAGAGTGGTAAATGATTCTGGTGAAATTTAAAGTACGGGCTAACTGGCTTTCAATTACAATGGTTCCCAGATCTGTCAGTCGGTCTTGGGCATTGGTGGACCGCAGATATTTTATCCGTTTCAGTTTGACTATGATAATCTCTATAAAATGTACGTTCATTAATTATATTTCCTCTCTGTTATTTAATCAATTGCTTTATTAATATTTTTAGATTTTATCCCCCCTCTTTCCGGGTCCCCTAAAGGTCCGGGCCCCGGGGATTTATCCCGGCTTCCCCGCCCTCTCGGCGGCCCTGGTGACGAGTTGTATATAAGAACATTAATATATCAATCTTGCACCGACCGAGAGTTGATGAAAGCATTTAACTTCGTTTTAAAACGTACTGTCAGTCTGGTCGGCTCAACCGTCTTGACAACAGCTTTACAGTAAATAATTCCTTCACTCTTCATGCGTATTTCTTCCAATAACTTCCGGTTATCATTACAGAATTGCAGCATTGCGAGTTTGTCTGTGAATAAACACCTCTATCCCATTGCAGTGTTGCATACCTTACCCACTGCAAGCCCCCCTCCCCCCTCCTCCCTAGCGAGCCTCATCACTGGATATAGTTCTCTTCCCCACTTCGAACCGTTCAATTACTCAAAAAAAAATTATGTAGGAAGGAGGGGGCAAGGGCGAGCACCCGAAACCCCCCCTCCCCCATATAAGAAGGAGAGAGCCAAAACCAAGGTTTCTGAGGCTCACGATGCAATTTTACTATTTTTGTTTAATAAATTCTGAAAAGACTATGTAGTGAAGAATGGAGGGAGAAGAGGAGTGTGCTTGAGCGAATGCTAAACTGCTCACAGGGAAGATGAAACAAGGAAAAGGATCAGCCAAGGGAGACAGTGACAGGAAAAACGGGAGTTCCGAGTTCCAACACTCCCTGTCTCCTGCCTACCCCCCCCCCCCCCCGGAGTACTTCCCTAGTCGATTGGTGTCTACAATCTCCCCCTTACTATATACATATAGATTTTATATATATATATATATATAGTACAGGGTGGGCCGTAAGTTTCCATACATAGGAAAAATAAACATTTTTTTATGGACAACCATTTTTATTTATATAATATGCTCTACATGGTTGCCATTGTTTTGAAAACACATTTCAATACGTGTTCCCCACTGTTGATGAACACGCATTAGCACAGTTGACGTTATGCTTGTAATGGCGTTGGTGATACGTTCCTTTAGATGATTTATGTCTCGTATCTTTTCCTGATACACCATGGCCTTCAAGTGCCCCCAAAGATAGAAATCAAGGGGGGTGAGATCTGGGGATCTGGGAGGCCACTCCACAGGACCACGCCGACCAATCCAAGCATCCGGAAACTGCTGATCCAAATACCGACGCACGTGAAGACCATAATTTAAATTTTCCTATGTATGGAAACTTACGGCCCACCCTGTACTATATATATATATATATATATTACGGCCTTTTGCGAAATCGGCCTTTTTGCAAAATGGCTAATATGATCGCCTTTTTGCAAATGGGCATTACAGTGCCGGCCACTTTGCAAACAGGCCGGCATATTGGCCATTTTTCAAAGTGGCTGGTTATCCGGTCATTTTGCAGCCATTTTGCGAAAAGGCAGAACTTTAGATAAGAGATTCAATCCAGTTCGATTGAACTTATTGAAATTTAAATTATTGAATGCCCAGTTAGGTCAACTGTCCGCCCTTGACGATTGGTTAGGTTAAGGCGTGATATTTTCGTTCAGTTAACCTAACCGTTCAGTTAACCTAACCGTTCAGTTAACCTAACCGGGCATTTAGTTAACCTAACCGGGCATTCAGTTGACCTAACCGGCCATTCACTGTCCAGTTCAATGTGAAGTTCTGTCGTTTCACAAAATAGCCGACAGCATTACCAGTCATTTTGAAAAATGGCCAATATGCCGGCCTGTTTGCAAAGTGGCCTGGCATTTAATGCCATTATGCAAAAAGGCCGTAACATATATATATATATATATATATCAGGGTGATCAAAACGTTCCAGTGCACTGATTGTAATTTGTTTATTTATTATAATTATTATTATTATTATTAGTAGTAGTAGTAGTATTTATTATTATTAATATTATTTCTACGTTATATACAGTAATTATAAAAAAATAATAAAAAGAAAAAACTCGGTACACTGCCTTTTTGACCACCCTGTGTATATATATACAGTTGAAAAAAGCTCACCAGTTAACATCATTTCCTAGAATCGAAGTGAAGACACTGAGGTCGGGGGTTCGACTCCCGATAGTTGGTTGGTTGATTGATTATGGGTAATCCCTCTGGCGTCGACTCCCGATGATGTTAATTGTAATAATCCAGGAGTCAGCGCGTTGGGTGGCATTAATTGGGCTCAGCAGTGTGCCATTTCCTGGCTCTTCTCACTAATTATTATTTATCCCACCAAAAAAGACCCAGAGAAGCGCCTTAATCACTGAAATATGTAGTCCGAGCCAAGACTCGAACCCAAAGCCTTAAGATTAACAACCCAGCGCTCTACCACTAGACTACCCAAGCGGGTAGGAAAGGATTAAGGAAAAAATATTCGTGGATTGGAGTGATTGCGAGAAGGCATATTCAGGAGTGGGATCCTTGGGGATAGGTGGAAAATGAAAGTGGTTGGGGCTGCAACATTGCAACGTGAGAGGGGGAAGGAGTATATTTACAGATATGAGCTTGTTGCAGTTGCGAGTTCCGTCGTGATAAATGCTTTTATACAAGCAAATTTCTTTCCAAAATGTAAGTGTCAATTATTTATTATTAATTATTAAAAATATATGTAAGAAATAATAAACAGCAAGATTATTATATTCAATAAGAAAGGGTTCAGTTACCCTATAGTGACTGTATAAATACAATCACCATCATTTATTTCATATGGTGAAAGAAAAATTAATGAAAGATTAGTGCAGTGTCCACTTTATTAAACTAGTCGTAAACGAGAGATGAACGGAGAGAGGAAAATGAGAAAGCCTCGATGATGACGTTAATTTTAGGATATTAACGTCCTCGTTAACGTCCTCCCTACGTTCATCTCTCGTTTACTTCTTGTTTAATAAAGTGGACACTACACTAATCTTTCGTTAATTTTTCCTTCACCATATGAAATAAATGATGGTGATTGTATTTATACAGTCACTATAGGGTAACTAAACCCTTTCTTATTGAATATAATAATCTTGCTGTTTATTATTTCTTACATATATTTTTAATAATTAATAATAATTGACACTTACATTTTTTTGTAGTTTCTGAAGTACGAATGTTACTTCTTTTCTTTCAATTTTCCTTCCGATTCTGCCTCTTTTCAAGACTACTTTTTTTTCTCAACTTTACCACGACGGCTCGACATGAAATTATGCAATCTATTTCATTTTTATATCTTCTATTCTTTTCAAGACACTGACGAATGTGAAGATGAAACGCATACTTGCGGGGGAGATCAAACGTGCACGAACCGTCCGGGAGGATACGTGTGCCAGTGCCCTCAAGGATACCGACTGAGTGTGAATAGACAGTGCCAGGATATTAATGAATGCCAAACTGCGTATGCTAGGGTAAGAAGAGTTGCTAAAATTAATGATAAAATTCATAAGCGACAATCATCTTACTCGAATGCCACTTTAGAATATTTAGTATTCGTAGTCGGATAAATCTTGAACGCTAAAGCATTAATGCAGTGGTTCTCAACCTTGGGTACGCGAGGGAATCTTAGGGGGTACGCGACGGGGTCCTGAAAATATAACCCTTTTAATTTTATATACGATTAACAAACGGCCACGAGTCATACGGTCGAAAAGAAAGTAAAAATCCTCTATGCCTCTCGAAAATCCAGAAAATCCCTTGAAAGAGTCCAAGGGGTACAGAAGAAGAAAAAGGTTGAGAACCGCTGCATTAATGAATCGAAATTACTGATACAAAATCCTACAAATATAAACGGTGAAACTCCTAAGTCTTGTTAAAGCGATAATTAATAAGTAATTTGAGGAAAACCAGCAAAACGTTTGTGAATAATGTATTACAAAAAAAATCATGCAGGGATTTATTTACGAATACGGTCATATGTATTCGTATTTGTAATTGCATTCATTTATATGGGAAGTATTTGTATCTGTATTCGATTAATTATTAAACGTAATAAGTACAGACATATATGGGATAGACCTGCTCTTCATTCCTAATCTGTGGGATTTCAAGACCTTACTGCATGTTTTTGACTTCACTCAAAACTTTATATTTATAATGTAAAAATTTTAAACACATTATTATTATTATTATTATTATTATTATTATTATTTTACTGGTAAATTCTAGTTTAATAAATGTTCACGAGAAAAAAATAGTAAAAAAACTTTAAATTATTGTACGAAATTGAGGCATGTGGCAATCTTTACCATGGAGACCCTATATTTGATAATTATAATCATCGACAAATATTAAACAGATTTTTAATTTAATTTTACATATTTAGAGAGATATAATTAAATTATTTTCCCAAAGTTGATATACTGATTAATATAATAATACATTCAAAATGCTCAAATTTAACACCGAAAAAAATTACAATTTCATTTTGGCTAAAAATATCTACAAAATGCCATCTTTCACTTCTCTTTTTTCATAGAACCAATTATTTTTTGGAGCCCTGTCGATTTTCATAAGACGTTTGCAAAATCTACCCATCGAACAGCCCTACCCATTATAAAAGTTACGCTAGCAATACACGGGGTACTTCGGTACATCAGTACCCCCGGTAGGGTTTAAGGGTTAAATAACGCGTTGTCCAGTCTATCCCATATAGGTTTGTGGTAATATCATACGTCTGGTTCGTATGTTTGTTGATTTTATAATCCCTCACAGAATAAATAACTAAATGACTAAATAATTTCGTAAAACTAATAAGGTTTATTTGAAATTGTTAAGAGAAGTTAATAGGAATAATTAAATATATGCTACTACTTCCAATGTAATTCAATGAATGATGTCATGAAGAACGAATGCATTTGAAGATGTATCATGATACCTAACTGAACATATTATATTGTTCGTATGAGATTTATTTGAAGTCAGAATGCCAAAATGCTCTTCAGAATCTTTGAACGTTTTTGCCTTTAATGCTTATTAAAATCGTCCTACAAAGCATTCCTTTTCCTGGTGAGCTTCCTATTTTTGTAGTTTTGTGGAAACACTGGGGAATGCGAAAACACTCCCGGGTCGTATCGATGCAACTGCAAGCAAGGATTCAAAAAATCTCCAAGTGGAGAAACATGTATTGGTAAGTACCTTGTACAGCCGTGTACACAAGTTCTTGAACGCATTTTTTAATCATTATGTGAAATGACAATCCTAAATGTACGTGCTCTTTCTAAGCAAATATTCATAAATGTAGTAGTACTCACTACATTCCCATATACGTCACAATGCGTCTAAAGTATACCAATTATTGGATCACCTGAAGATCGGGCCCCCAGCCTTCTTTAGCTAGCCTTATAAGGCTAAATAACGAAAATATCAGACCTAACCTAACCAGTCGTTAGGTCAACTGTACGATCTTGACGAATGGTTAGGTTAGGTCGTGATATTTTCGTTAGTTAGCCTTATAACGCTAACTAAAAAAGGCTGGGGGCCATGATCTTCAGGTGATCCCAATTATTTTATGTGTAGAAATTTCGGAGCAAGTGTAGTGTACGTCCCCCTGTGGTGCCTAGTGTAGTTTACGTTCCCTTACATTATCCTAGTGTAGTTTACGTTCCCCTACATTATTCTAGTGTAGTTTGCGTTCCCCAACTTTGTCCACGTATACCTAATCAAATTGGATCACCTGAAGATCAGGGCCCCCAGCCTTCTTCCGAAATTTCTTATGGCTCCTGTGTGTGTGTGTGTGTGTAATCCCACCTGCTCATTGCAGGTCTTTTTATTATATGTTTTTGTTATTAAAGGCACAATTTAAGCATAATAAATGACGAGTAAACTAAACACAAGCGTACAACCTATAATATTTGAGGCTTTTTGTTTCTTTAGATCTATCTAGCATGAAGCTTGTACACACGATAATCATTAACATTAAGTCTTGACCTGTTTTTTCATATGTTAAAAGAGGATACGAAAGAAACTTATTCCAGTTGGTGCTCGAAGCTAATTAAAATTAATTATCACCATTTCAAATATGAGTCAATCATTTATTTTTGATAACTGTTTCTTAATAAAGTTTTCGTAAGGAAGTTCGCCATTTATAAGAATAAATGTAATTTTTCACTAATATCATATACGGCTAAACAAAGTGTAGATATTTTCCTTAACTTAATAGAAAACTCATTGTTTCTTTACTCGCTCTAAATTGTTGCTGATAATTTCTGTCATTTGACAGAATTTAGAATAAAGATAATTTAGCTCAGAAGGCCTTAGTACTAGGTGTGTTCAAAAAGTTCCGGACTGACCCACAAAAACTTTCTGGTAACACTTACAATCTAATTTGATGTTGTCCCCATGAAAGTAGGTTCCTTGTGCAGCTATACATCGCTCTCAACGGCGTTTCCACTTTTGAAAGCATTCGTGGTAGGCCGTAATCCTGACCACCTTCAGTTCGTTTGTTGCATTTTGAATAATTTCTTCCACACTTTGAAATCTTCGACCTTTCAATCCAAATTTAAGTTTGGGGAAAAGAAAAAATTCTGCCGGGGACAGATCTGGAGAATACCGGGATTGGGAAACGACTACAACGTTGTGTTTCGCCAGGTACTGCTGAATTGACAACACTGTGTGTGCGGGTGCAACAATAACTGCAACATCCACGTTCCTGCGTTCCAACTTTCAGGCCGTTTTCTCTTACTGCGTCTCGCACGTGCTTCAGTATTTCTAAATATAACTGTTGGTTAACTGTTTGACCTCTAGGGACGAATTCGTAATGAATCAGTCCGTAGTAATCGAAAAAAACGACCAGCATTGCCTTCACATTCGATCGGACTTGCCGTGCTTTTTTCGGTCTCGGGGACGTCGCGCACTTCCATTGCGATGACTGCTGTTTTGTTTCAACGTCATACCCGTAATGATGTTTCTGAGAAAATTTGTTTCAACGTCATACCCGTAATGATGTTTCTGAGAAAATTTGTTTCAACGTCATACCCGTAATGATGTTTCTGAGAAAATTTTCATCAAGATTGGCACGTTGAAGGAGGTCTTGAAACACAACAACACGTTGCTCTTTCTGCTTGGCAGTCAAGAGTCGTGGCACAAATTTGGTTGACACACGACGCATCCCCACATTCTCTCTGAGTATCGTGTGGCAAGATCCTATTAAAATGCCCATTTCGTCCGCGACTTCCCTGACTGTCAGTCTACGGTTCCCTCGAATCATTTCACGAACGCAAGCAACAGTGTCATCAGTTCTTGAAGTGGAAAGTCGTCCCACCCTTGCATCGTCCTCCGTCGATGTTCGGCCTTCCTTAAAGCGCTTGTGCCAATCAAAAGTGGTTGTCCGACTTAAGGCGTCATTGCCAAATGCTGTGTTCAGCATGGCATGGGTTTCAAAAGCAGTCTTTCCCAGATTAACGCAAAATTTTATGCACACACGTTGTTCTTCAACAGTAGCTATTATTCAAATGCACAAAATGCGAAAAAATGCGACAAAACACACAAAATGACTTCACGAAACAGTAAATATCGAGAGAACAAAATACGATACTACACTATATGTTGGAGTTAAACTAATTTTTTTATTTGCCAAATTTTTCCAAACTTTTTGTAACTATCCTATGCATGGTACAAAAGGTAAAGACTAATATAACTGAAATATTTCCCTGTACGAATACTTATGAGCGCCACTGTAGTTGCTATTTATTGTATTTTGAGATTCGGCGATTTTCTTCACAGATCTAAGAGTGTGCAAAGTGTTGATTATAGAGGAAATTATAAAAACCAGTAAAACAAAAATGAAGTCAATACTAATATTTATAATAATTTAGAAGAGAAAAGAAGAAAGTTAAAAATTAAGAGGAAGAATGCATAACAGCGAAATACTATAATACTGAAAGTAAGGATAATAGAGGATGAGGACTGGAAAACTAGTAAATAATGAGAAATATAATAAAGTAAAAACTAATATGTAAATAATTCAGTGCGGTTATAGTGCTATAACAATATTTAACGGAATATACCTTGAGTTACACGGAATGCTGTTATTTGTATGTGTTGTCGAAAATTATCGTAGTCGGATTTAGTACAAATAATAACGTTTTGTTCCACTGCACTTTTCTGAAGGTAGATCTTCCCTTCTCCCACGTAACAGGTCTTTGTGAGTTTTTCTTTCTTAAGTTTTAGCATTTTGTTATATATTTCTTTTCTGTATTCACAAAGCGATCCATTGCTGAATATGAGCCCAGTAAAGCGTAAAGTTTAAGGGCGAAATTAAATAAAATAAATACAGTAGTCCAGTTTCACAATTATCTATGTCATTGTAAATTGTAAATGTACTGTATTTATTTTATCAGTAAAGGTTATTCAATTCAATTCATTTCAGTATATTGGGTTTAATTTGCATGAAAGCACTTCAAATTTCAGACTTCCAGTGGGGATCACAAAGCTTAAATTTAATTAGTCTTTTATCACCATCATTGCTGTCTTCCCATTCGATGCAACTGTGTAATGATATTTTGAGGGATGTTCCCTTATCGCTTCTGTGACTACTGTATTAGAATTTTCGTTTTGGTTTCCCTCTGGGATACCGGGTCGCGAGGAAGAAGGTATCTTTACGGGTCTCTTGTCTTTGTTCACTGTAGAGTTTCAGTGAGGGTGGTGACACATTGTTTAAGGTCACTCGTTTCTTTTTTTAAGTCTTTTGTTTCTTGTTCTAATTTATTAATCTGAGCGTCTTTTGAATCCAACTCCGCCATGTATTCCAGGAAGTAGTAGTATGTACCCGTGTAAGATAGAAATTGTTTATGTGTCACCTTACCACGTTTAGTTGCTTGGCGTCGCTGTGAGCAAAATTGTTCTAAGCTCTCCTTCGGTGGAAGGAGATAGGGGAAATTCTTGCGTTTGTTGGTCAGAGTTATTTCCATTTGCCATTTTGCTCTTCTGTGTATTACGTCTGCTAACACGATGAATGAGAAATGAGGAAATATTCTGTCACTTATTAAATCGCGTTCTTGCTTTAAATGTTAAATTACGTTACATGAAGTTGTATTTGCTAACTTCGCGTGTTAGCTGTCAGAGGAGGTGCCGTGCGTTCGTTTGTTCGTTACTACGTAGTTCTTTTCTACAGGGTGTCCCGTAAGTCTGGACCCATAGGGAAAAATAATAAAATTACAAAATAGTCCAAAAATTTATTACATAATCTGTTCAAAGTGTCCGCCGTTGTGTCGCACACATAGTTGAAGACGCAATCTCCACTGCGACAGCACTTTCTGAATCACAGTCGCAGAAATTTCTTGACACGCCTCCACAATGCGTGCTTTAAGGTGGAAAATGTTCTGAAGTTTGACCTCGTACACTTTGGCTTTCAAGTGGCCCCACAAATAAAACTCCAGCGGAGTAAGATCATAATAAAAAAATAATAAAATAATAATAAAAATAATAAAAAAATATATTATAAATAAATTTTTGGACTATTTTGTAATTTTATTATTTTTCCCTATGGGTCCAGACTTACGGGACACCCTGTAGGTCAACTGCCGCTCTTTTACGATTGTACCTCCGACCTTTAAAGGGAGCGCCAGATGTCACGAGAGAAATTGAAGTGAAATTGTGATCAATAATTTCGGCCTCGCATCTGAACGACTTGACATTCTAACGAAGAGTTATTATTAGGTTATACTGTATTAGGTTAGGTTACAGAGCTACAGAGTTGCGGGCAGACCCAAAGATCCACTCTAGGCTAGCCCAAGAAGGACGTAGAAAAAAATAGAAAAAGCAAGTGAAAATAAAGAATATTGAAAACTTATACCACGCTTACATTTATAGACGTGCAAAGCTTTCACACAGGAATAGTAATAGTAAAGTATAGAACTGACAAGGTTCTCTCCCTCCTCCGCCAGCCACTGCTGAAAGAAAATAGTGGTGAAAGAAGATTTATAGGAAAGTAGGAAAAAATATATTAAGAGAATAGCTTCAGACTTCATTCACACCATACGTACATTTATCTCGTGTACTCAGTTACGCATTGGAAGACAGCGGAAAATGAAGGATAGCATGAATAATAAACTACTTACACTAATCTACACCATGCTTTTTTTATGGAATTTTTTACTTATTTATTATGTACAAGAAGTCATCATTTTGCCGTTACATCATTTCTTCGTAGCCTGCCAAAGCCACCGTACCGAGAGACCCGCTTTCAAAAATTTACTATTTTCATTGCCCTCTTTCGCACTGGAATTACTCGGATAAGGGAGCACTGATCCATAGGCACTTCCAGCTGGTCAGCACACACGAATTTAAAAATTCCCACGAAAGTGTACACTAAGAAAATGATTTCCCCAATTTTCAAGAAGATTTACTGTATCATACAGTAATTTATATCGAGTTTTGCATAATAATTATCTAGATAAAGTTGTAACGATCCAGAGGGCGCTTTCAGCCCTAACACTGGGTTAGGTAAGGTTAGTTTTTTTAATGTTGATGGTTTGGTCTTGTCGACGAAATGGGTATAGGTTCAATAATAATTTTTGGTCATTCAGACGAAATTGTCTTCTCGTGGCCAAACACATGAAACTTGTCGAAAGCAGACGGCAAAAAGTTGTCAGAAAAAGATGGACAGAATACTTAAATTTCCTAATATTTTCCAGTTTATTTATTTATTTATGGTAAGACCTAACTACAGTCTATATATAATGTCATAAACTCATAAAAAATTACAACGTTGCTTAGGAGTGAATCCTCCATGAATTGAGGTTAATTCCCCAACAATGTACAGAGTGATTTATTCTCATACATTACTCGTGACGTAACTACTTCTTGCCTCCTCATCTCTCTCTCTCTCTCTCTCTCTCTCTCTCTCTCTCTCTCTGTCTTAACTTTAAAGACACCAATCATCTTTATTTTTTCTTCTGTCACTATTATTAGAAATTATTCACCCTCTTCGTTTCACAGTGTATAAGTTAGCCAATAATTTCGTATGCAAAGTGGAATGCTTGGATTGAATTCTTGTTCGCTCACACTTTATAAACACTCTCGGTTCTTTATTGTATCTCGGCGATCTGCTGCGTTTACAGCAACTGCGGAATTTGTTTCTACGTCAGATAATTTTACTCTACCTAATGTTAACTAAGTTTGTATAACATTATGGATTTTTAATGCGTTGGAATTTATTAACTGTTTTTCTGGTTCATCGACTCTTGTATCAGATTCAGAAGAGAAAATTTCTTTTGAGATTTCTTTAGCATCCTCAGCTTTTCTTTTTCTGATTCGAGTTCTTTTCTCTAATTGATATTTTTTTTAGCATTTATTTTATTATATGAAAGATATTCCTTTCACCCAATTCGTTCGCTTATAAGGAATTCCCGTCATCATTTGAAGAGTATTCTTATTTGAGATATAAAAAATATCTTCCAGATATGAAGGTAGTAGTATAGCCGCGTTTCGGAGGAGGAATTTGGGGTGCTTTGAATCCTGCCCCTGGAGGCCTTCTCCTCCGTTATAAGGGGGTCCCCTTCCTTAAGTTCCTCACCTATTTCTGGGGATTCACCGTCCTTAATGAAGGGCACTTGATTTTGAAAATTAAAAAGAATTCATCCTCGCCTTCCTTCACGAGAAAAAAAAGCCGCCTGTGGGGTTCTTTCACGGTCTTTCATGAGACAGAAACAAACAAAAACAAATGTTAACCCATCCGTATATGGCCTTGGTCTGTTTGAAGTTCTACAGATCTACAGATGCTAAAGTTAACAAAGACCCTAAGATCCACTCTAAGGTTAGCCCGAGAGAAAGAGAAAGTAAGGGGTTAAAAGAAGAGAATAAGGGGTTAAGTAAGTAGCAAAACCTATCACTCGTGGGTTAAAATTCATTCGGAAAAAGAGAGACACCATCATCATTCGCCGGCCACTGCCGACAAGTCAGAAAAATAGCCGAAGAGAATATTTCCAGCTGTTGCAGACCGGTCCTCCACTCCATACGGAGGTAGAGGATGCAGCCCACTCTGCCGGAAAGGGGTGAAAGATGAAAAGAAGTAAAATAAGAACGCATTACAAACCATGCAACACATTCTTAATTCAAACACTATCATACCATGCAAACTACAGACATGCAATGAAGAATTACAGGCATGCAAATAAGGAGAGAGAAAAAAAAAAGAATAACAAAAAGTGGGTTAGTTTAAGCTACGAGCTACAGCTAAGTTCGTGTTGGTTTAATTTTATTTTATTTTTTATTTTTTTGCTGTCATGTCACAAGCTGGCATCAGTCGTCAACAGACTCATCCCCGATCACCACCCCCAGAGCTCCTGTTGCTAATTGTTTTTTTATTTTAAACAACGTTAATGCCTATCTAAATCGTTCTTAAACATATTAACGCTGGTAGAGTTCACGACTGGCGTGGGAAGATTATTCCATTTATCAATTACTTTAAACGTAAAGAAGTTTTTAGCGATATTAGTAATGAAACGTCTGCCACGCAACTTAAATCCGTTACTACAAGTATTGCTATTATCGAAAGTGAACAGTTTGTCAAAATTTACGTTATCGATTTTACTAACGATTTTGAAAACTTCAATAAGCTCCCCCACCTTAATCTCCTAGTTTCGAGTGAATGCAAATCTAATTCTTTAATCCTATATTCATAAGGCTTGTTGCGCAATGACGGAATTAGTTTCGTGGCGCGACGCTGAACCCTTTCTAACCTATCAATATCCAAACGCAAGTACCGGCACCAAAATTGAACGGCATATTCTAAATGAGGCCTGACTAGGGACTTATAAAGGGGCAATATAATATTCTTCGATTTAAATTCGAAATTACGTGCTATGAAGCCTAACATCCTATTAGCTTTTGCGCAAGACTCCAGGCACTGGTTCCTAACTTTTAAATCCTTAGATACGCGTACGCCTAAATCTACTTCCTCGTCAACGCTCGCTAACTCTCTATCATCCATCGTGTACGTGTAATTATTGTTACGAGAACCTATATGCAAAACTTTACATTTGTTTACGTTAAATTGCATCTGCCACTTATCCGTCCACTCCATAATCCTATTTACATCGTCTTGGAGCCTATGTCTATCGTACTCGTTAACAACCTTACCGCCTATTTTAGTATCGTCCGCGAATTTTGACACGTTACTAGTCAATCCTACATCCATGTCGTTAATGTAAATTACGAATAGCAATGGGCCTAACACTGAACCCTGTGGGACACCGCTACCTACATCCAACCATCCCGATTCACTACCATTAACAACGACCCTCTGTCTCGTAGCATGAAGCCATTCCTCTAATCAGTTAGCTACCTGACCGCGTATACCGTGCGCTTTAACCTTCGCAATTAATCTTCTATGCGGAACTGTATCAACGCCTTTTTAAAATCTAAATAAATAACGTCAGCCGCTCTATGCCTATCGTATTCGCGCACTATTTCGTTATAAAATTCTAACAAATTAGTTAAACAAGATCTATGGCGTCGAAACCCATGCTGACTACTATTAATCAAATCTCTACTTTCTAAGTGATCGATGATACGATCCCTAACTACGGATTCCAAAAGTTTACCGACAATTGACGTTAAGCTAATGGGCCGATAATTGCTAGCTACTATGCGGTCGCCTTTTTTAAAAATAGGCGTGACGTTAGCTAATTTGAAGTCTTCAGGAATAATCCCCGTTTCGAGTGAATGATTAAAAATCTTCGTTAAGGGGCCTACGATAACGTCTTTCAAATCTTTTAGATGACTAGGATAAAACGCGTCAGGGCCTGGAGCCTTGCTAACTTTTAGCCTATCGATATAATGCGCAATCTCACCCTCGTAAACAGTTATTTCATCCAAAATAGTCTCTCTGTTAAATGGAACGGGGGTTCTGGTTAGGTGGCAGGGACGGATTTGTTACTCTGGAGTAGCTGATGCCGTATAGGGAGTCGCAGTAGTTTTATTCTATACTACTCTCCGATTTCTTCTTATAACGTATCGGGAAATTATTTTTCTCTATTTAAGACTAAGTTCTCTGAAGAGAGCAAGGCTCGTAGGAGAAGATGAAACTTTTTCTTACGGTAATTTACTGCTAAAATGTTACAGGTAATGCTCAGCCTCTAAGTTAGATCAGTCTAGTCAGAGTGGACATGGAAGAAATTTTGTGGGTTTTATACCCATAATTTGCTAACATCATTATTATTAAATGTTGACTTGTGTCGTTTCTATTCTCTATAGGCTGCTTTATTTTTGCACAATATTTGAAAATAAAGTAAATTTTTTTGCTGTAGCAATGGTTAAACAGATAACCAAGATATTTGAAGATGAGGCCATATTTTTATCTTAAACCGCGTATTTTCAGATCTGATGATATCATGATCTGCCGAGTTAATTAGAAGTGGAAATTGAACTGTGCATCTTTACACTAAAATATGCATATGAGCAAACATTAAAGGTTTAAGATTTACAATTAAATTCTTAGGCAAGACATGACTTCATTTTTTATAACGAAGAGAGGATGTATACAAAACATGAACATTGCAAAATTTAATCAGGATTCATTAAGCTAAATCTAAAAAAATGATAGATAAATTTTAAAAAGAACAAGTTACCAATTATTTGACAAAATAGAAAGCAAATAAAAAGTTTATCCCAACGAAAAAATAATAAAAAATAATAATATCGCCGAGTATACATTCCTAAATGGCGACATATAATGTCGGGTCGTACATTGAACACAACCAAAGTACATCACTGAGTACATTGTAATTTTGGTTCACGATAACTATGATTATAATTACCAATTAATTCACATTCACTTATTATCGTTAATTACAGTTTCATTAAAGTACATTAATTAAATCATATTAAATTATTACAGTTAATTATAATTGAATACAGTTAACTATAGTTTTACAGTGTTTCATATTTATATTAGGATAACTATTATTTTAGAATTTAACACAAAGTACATGGGCACATATATATAACATAACACATAATATATAACAATATATAATATAATAATGTTTTCGGGTTAGAAGCAAGCAAGAGAGGATATTTTGTATTCAGATGCCCGCGTTTGGCGTCGTCATCGGAATTCGAACACTTGCGTCAGCATGAACAGGTATCTTGCGAGAAATTAAATAAATAAAAAAAATACAAAGTACGCATGTGAACGTACTTACATGTAAGGTAACTATGTACGTCATCAGTGGACATGTACGAATGCATAAAGTATTGTATACATATCGGTAGTCACACAATAGGTTGACAATAGGTAGCTGAGTGAATAATTAATAAAACTAACAAAAGATAAAGGTCAAGAAAGGACATGGACGTATGAATTGAACAACATATAACTAATGACGTTTAGAGTGTAAAGTTGTTGTTTTTATTATTATGTTAAAAGATTTACCACACATTAAATACTAAAGACATCCAAACTTGAGGAATGCGAGTTTCGTCCTTATGTAAAAATGAATATATGAATATAAAGATTATATAAATATAAGAACTGTATGAATATAATGAATATAGAGATTTTAATTAATATAAGCAATTATATAAAGTTCATATAAATACGAATTATATAGGAATTATTCATTGTTGATTTTTACACAAACAGACAAAAACAGACAAACAAACATTCGAGTGCTTTTTGTTCCAGCACGTCCACCAGACAATATAAATGAAAACTTAAAATAAATATCTGAAAAAGGGTTTAATAGGCCTAACGAGAGTATGCATCGACCTCAAAACATACATTCATTTGTATTATAATCCAATACCACATACCTCTTCAAATGTAATTCCACTTTCATATGTTAACAAATTGCGAACATCACAAAATACAAACTCAGATTAAACACGTTTTAAATCAAAAACAATTTCTTTGTTTAATATTTGTATTATATGAAGTTAAATAAAAATATTAAATAAAATTAAAATAAAACATTTTATTTTCAATTATAGGAGTAACTTTTGCTTTTCCTAATTAAAATTAATTTATTCTACACTAATATGAAATGAAACGAAATGAAATTAATTGAAAAGGCTTATTGGCAAACTACAGCGCATATGAGAAATACTATTAAGCTACATCATGTAGTTAAGCAACATAACTATTATTATTTATCTTCAATTACCAGCTTAAACATTATTTGTTTACCATTATTTATATATATATATACAGTGCTCAAATTGGACGGCAACGCGGGGATGCGCACACCCCCACTTCTCTCAATTGGTCAGCAGCACACCCTTACTTTTTGCTGGAAAGAAATGCGGGGACCACGCACCCCACTTCTTGAATTAGTGGAGTACGAAAGCGCGCGAAATCTAAAAATATTATTGAATAAATTTGCATTTTAATTACCTATTTTTATATTTTAAATACCTATTTTTATATTCTATGGTATAAACAAAAAATTTTTTATATAAATATCTTGCTGTAATCAATTATATGCAATTAAATAGACATTTAGAAATGCATTTTTATGTCCCTTTACACCCCCTAGTTACCTAGTTGCGTTTTTTTTTTTTTTTTTTTTGCTCCCCTTTTTTTTCCGTCTCTCCCGGAATTTCTTTTGTCTTGACTCAGTCTTGTGCCTCTGTCAATTGTAGTATCCCCCCTCTGTTTGTATTTTGCAGTCTTGGGGTCATCGGGTGCACCCGCCAGGGGCCATCGCTCCGTGGCTGAGCCGTGCTCTGGGGACGGTACGGGCGCCCGGACCGCTGCTGCGTCTGGATTGGGTCTTTGCTAGGCCCTTAACGAACAAATCTCCGTAGAGCTAATCTGCTGTTTTTAAAACGACAGTCAAGTTGGGGGGCGGGCTACCCGGTTCGTTGGGCCTGCGCCTTGAAGGATGCAGCGGCGGATGGTGCATTGCCTTGGGTCCGAGGCTGTCTTTTTTGTAAAGCTATTGTTTATGGGTTCAATTTCAAAACTTCAATCCCCTCCTGTTGACGACTCTGGCCCGCCCTTCGATTTGGATAAGACTTCTACTTCTGGTCGTTCAGCGGCCTCTGCCTCCGCTGGATTGACCTTAAAGCCGTATGGCCCCCTCTCGTCCTCTGCGGCGTCTGGCTCTCGTGGCCGGAATCGTGGTGGCCGTAGGGCGGGGTCTTCGCGGCCCTCGTTCTCTCGCCCACTCTCGGTTACCGTTACACATGGATCTGTCCCTGCTGTCAATTTCTGTCCGGTGGACAGGTTCCTTGTTCTCCGCCCTTCCGCTGGCTCCCTTCCGGGCAACTCGGAACGGGTGTTTCAGCGTCTTAAGACGGTGGGAGTTCCCTGTCGTTATGATATCCGCCCTCTGAAGGATGGGTCTCTTCTTTTGAAGTCCCGTTCTTCGGGGGTGACTGAGTCCCTTCTACAGTTGCAGGATGTTTTGGGTTGCAGAGTTTCTGTGACTCCCCATCCGCAACTGAATAGCTGTCAGGGCACCATTTTCGCTTCCCGTCTGCTGTCAATTCCGGTTGGCGAGTTGCAGGAGGATCTTGCCCCCCAGGGGGTAACGAAGGTCTTCCGCTTTTCGTCGCGCCGGGATGCTGCTCTTACCCCGTCCGCTCGTCTGCTCGTGACCTTTGACTCCCTTGTGCCTCCGGCCCAGGTGTTTTGGGACGTGGGTGATCGCCGGTCGTGTGAGTTTTCGGTGCGACCGTATGTACCTGACCCGGTTCGCTGCGTTGGCTGCAACCGGTTCGGCCATGTTAGCTCTACGTGCCGCCGTGAGGGTAAGCTGTCTCCGCTACGGTGGGCCTGCGCACCCTACCCCGTGCACAAAGCCTCCGTGGTGCTCGAACTGCTCGGGGGCCCACCCTTCCTCCTCTCGGGACTGCCCCGTTTTCAAGTTTGAATTCGAGGTGCGGTCCTTAAGGACTACCGAATTCCTTAGTGCGCGGGAGGCGCGCGATAGGGTCCGCGACGGGGAGCCGCGGCGGGGGTTGTCCTATGCTGGGCTCTTGGCCCTGGCGGGTCCTCGGGCCTCTCCCGTGCTACCCCGGCGCCTACCGGAGTGGTGCCCCCCCTGGAAGTTCCGGGGGTTGGTGGCCCTCCTGGCGCCGCGGGACCTTCTTGTCCCTCTGCCTCACTTTCAGACATCCCATCTGATTCCCTGCCTACAAGTGCCCCTTCTCCCTCTCCGGCCTTGGGGTCTGGATCCTTGCCTACTCGTCTCTCGGGTGGGGAAGGTGATGCCCCGAAGGGGAGGAGGAAGCGTCGCCGTGGTCGGAGTCGGAGTCCTCCAGACCCGATCATGACCGCTGCTCGCCCTGCTTCCCCTTCTTCACCGGAGGGGAAGCGGCCCGCCGCTCCTGGTCCGCTCGGGACTCCCCCCCTTATACGGAGGGCTGGTGAGGCGTCACCTCCCGGTGCCCAACTAGTGTCCGGGTGTCGGTTGAGGTACACCGCCCCATGACACCCTCGATTACTGACTCTGTTCCCATGGTGGACCCGGTCGAGAGGAGCCTGGCCCTTCTTCATGGAGTCTCTCTCCCTTCGGCTCCTGCTGAGAGTGGTCGGGTCTCTCTCCTGGATCTACCTCTCCCACCTGTGGTGGACCTTTCCTCCCCCCCCGTCAGCACCACTTGTCTGGTGTGACGAGCCCTCGAACATCTGGTTCTCCCCGGCCCCCTCTGGTGGGGAGTCTGGGGTTTCGGTTGGGCCCGTCTCGTCGTCTCTCCCCCCCTCAGGGGAGCCCCCCTCTGAACTCCCTGTTCCACTTTCCACCTCTCGTTCTACTACGGGTGAAGCAGCTGCGGGGTCGGTGGCCCCCCCCCCCCGTTCGGTGTGAGTCGAGGAGGCCGATTCCGTCCCTGGTTACGGACCGTTGAGTTTGCTGCTCAGCTTGGTCCGTGGCTATTTCTCTGCCTTCTCTGCTTTTTATAATGCCACTTCCCCTTACAGTTCCATTTTGCATTGGAACTGTAGGGGGCTTTTAGCTAACTGGGAGAACCTTGCCTCCCTGCTGGAGAGCGAGCGGCCTTCCTGTGTTTGTCTCCAGGAGACTATCCTGGCTGCGCGGGGGCTCCCTTGTCTCTCTGGCTATGTTGGTTTCCTTTGCACCCCGGATGAGCACACACGCCGGCCGGGTGCGGCGATTTATGTACATCATTCATTACCCTCGCGAGGTGTGCCTCTTCGTACTTCTTGCAGGCTGTGGCTGTGCGGCTCTTTTTAGGTCGCCAGTACACTGCCTGCTCGATTTATATTCCTCCTCATGACGCTCCTTCTCGCGACGCGGTTCGCGAGTTGGTGTTGCAACTGCCTCGACCGTTTCTCCTCCTCGGGGACTTTAACAGTCGCGACCCAGCTTGGGGAGATGTCCGGTCGACTAATGTTGTTGGTATGTTGCTCTCCTTAATGGAGGAACTTTCCTTCACGTGCCTCAATTCCGGTGAACCTACCTACTTCCACGAACCCACGGGTTCATCTACCTGTATTGATCTCTCCTTGGTGTCTCTCGATGCCTTACTCGATTTTTCGTGGAAGGTGTTGGGGGACTCTTATGGCAGTGATCATTACCCAATCTGTCTTGAGCCAGTCGGACCGCAGCCGGGTGTCTCGTCTCGACCGAGGTGGTGCCTTGCGCGGGCTGACTGGCCATCCTTCAGAGCTCGTTCCGTCATTGCCCGTTCGGTATTGAGCTTTGGCTCTGTGGATGAGAGCTTGGAGTTCTTCGAGCGGGTGGTGATGGGCGTCGCGGAGGACTGTATTCCTCGATCTTCCGGTAACCCGCGGACGCGTAGCGTCCCGTGGTGGACTCCAGCATGTCACCAGGCGGTGTGTGAGAGGAAGAGGGCAACGCGCCGCTTCCACCGCACCCGGCGCGCGGACCACTTGATTGAGATGCGGCGGGCGAAGGCTTTCGCCCGCCGGACTCTCAAGTTGGCCCGTCGGGCCTCTTGGCGTGCTTTTGAGTCCGGCATTTTCTCGTCTACCCCTTCTGCTGCTGTGTGGCGGAAGGTACGTAGTATCGAGGGGAAGCCGGTCCCTGCTAGTCGCCCTGTCCTTCGGGACGGGGACGGCTTCCTTTCGGATCCTGCTGCTGTAGCCGATCGGCTGGCCGGTGCTTTTGCTGCGGTTTCCCGTTCGCCTTCAGCTGCGGATCGTCCTTTGTTGGATGTTCCGTTCCCGCCGCCTGGGAACGAGCCCTATAACCGTCTCTTTACGATGCGGGAACTTCGGGCTGCCTTGGCAACCCGTCGTTCTTCCGCCCCTGGCCCTGATGACATTCCTTATGACTTTATTTGGAATCTGCACCCGATGGCCCTACACTTCTTGCTGGATCTTTTCAACCGCGTGTGGGTTGAGGGGTCGTTCCCTTCCCGTTGGAGGGAGGCGATTGTGGTCCCGATACCTAAGCCGGGGAAGGATCCGGCGGAGGTGGCGGGCTATCGGCCTATTGCCTTGACGAGCTGCTTATGCAAGCTCCTTGAAAAGATGGTGGCCGTCCGACTTTCCTTTACACTGGAGTCGCTTGGGTTATACCCCCCGACCCAGTATGGCTTTCGTCGATTTCGGGGTACTCTGGACCCCCTTCTCCTCCTTGGTCATGATATACGGGAGGCCTTTTCCCGCCGGAATCTTGTTCTGGCCGTCTTTTTCGATGTCCAAAAGGCCTATGACACGACCCGTCGGGGAGTTGTTATGGACCGTTTGAAGTCTCTTGGTTTTGTGGGCTTTTTGCCCACATTTCTTCGTAACTTCCTCTGCCGTCACACTTTCCGCGTCCGTAATGGGGCGGCCCTATCTGACCTGTATGTTCAGGAGGAGGGGGTGCCCCAGGGGTGTGTCTTGAGCGTCTCCTGCTTCAATCTGGTCATGTCTGCGCTACCGGGAGCCCTTCCGCCCTCGTTGCGCTGTTCCATCTACGCCGACGATCTGGCTGTCTATGCCGCTGGGACGAGTCCCCCCCTCATGGAGAGGCAAGTCCAACTCGCGGTCAATCGGGTTGAACGCTGGGCGTCGTCCGTGGGCCTTACGCTGTCTTCCCCGAAGACTTCGTGTGTGGCCTTCCTTCCGTCGAGGAGACGGGGATCCGGCGCCGTCCCGGCCTTTAATCTTACACTCGAGGGTCAGCCTCTGGCCCTCGTTCAATCAGTGCGTTTCCTGGGTATGGTTTTCGACAGCCGTTTGAGGTGGGTTCTCCACCTTCAACGGCTGCGCGAGTCTAAAAGACGTACCCTGGATTTGCTGGGACATCTGTCGCATACTACATGGGGCGCGGATAGGCGGACACTCCTCCGTTTGTACGTGTCCCTGGTACAGTCAAAATTAGATTATGGGAGTGTGGTGTATGGCTCCGCCTCCCGTACGGCCCTTCGGATACTGGATCCGGTCCTCTCTAGAGGACTGCGCATGTTATCTAGCGCCTTCCGCTCCTCTCCGGTTGATAGTCTGCAGTTTGAGAGCGACATCCCTCCCTTGGAGGATCGGCGGTCGTTCCTCATTTCCATGCACTATCTCCAGATTCTCCGTCTTTCCAACTCTCCTCTGTTCCAGGTGGTTGAGAGGGCGTTCTACTGGGATGGGTGTTGGTATTTCACCAACACGGTGACCTCCCTCCTCGATGGTATGGGCACGCCTCCTCCATCCGTTATACCGGTCTCTTTCAGGGGTGTTGCACCTTGGGAGAGCACCCCTATTGCGTGCTGTAGGGCGTTGCGCCCCGTTCGCAGGGCCGATTCTGACTCTGCCTTGCTTCGGTCTCTGTTCCTTCAGCATGCAGCGTGTCACTCTGCATGTATTGCGGTCTTCACAGATGGCTCGAGGTCGTCGGGGGGCGTTGGGGCCGCGGCTGTTCCCCAGTCGTCTGCCCTTGCTCCTCGATGTATCCGTCTCCCTGATGAGGCTTCCGTTTTCACGGCGGAGCTCTATGCCATTCTGAGCGCTCTGGAGGTGGTGTGGGAGCATCCGGATGGGTCGTTTGTCATCTATTCGAATTCCCGCAGTGCCCTGGATGGCCTGGAGTGTTTTGAACCTGTCCACCCACTGGTCCGACGAATCCAGCTACTGTGCCATATCCTTGTCGCTTTTGGTGGCAAGGAGGTGGTATTTTGCTGGGTCCCTGCACATGTTAACGTGGCTGGAAATGAGGCTGCCGATCGAACTGCCCATTCCGCGTGCCGACTACAGGTTTCACCCGTGTCCCTCCCCTTTTCCGATTATATCCCTGGCTTTCGTAGGTTTTTGCGCTCCCGGTGGTAGAGTCGCTGGGATGGCGCTACAAATAACAAACTCTGCAAAATTAAACCCAAATTGGGATGTTGGACCTCTTCCTTCCATCGGTCGCGCCATAAGGAGGTGGCTCTGGCCCGCCTCCGTATTGGCCACGCCCACCTGACCCATGGCTATTTGATGGCTGGGGATCGGGTGCCCCGATGTCCCAACTGTAACGTTTCACTTACAGTTGCCCACCTCCTGGTGGAGTGTCCGCTTTACTCTGCGCTGCGCGCAGAGTATTTTCCCTTTTTGGAGAGCGTCGGGCCTTGTGATAGGCTTGGTGCTATTCTATCTGAAGGTCCCTACTTTTCGGTAACCGGGTTGTTCTCCTTCCTCTTTCGCCCCCGACATCTTTACCGGCTGTGACTCCGCCATGATCTTTCTGCTTTTTTTTTTTTTTTTTTTCCCTCCCTCACTCCTCCTCCTCCTCCTCCCCGTCTATTGTTCATTTCCGTGAGCTGTTCCATAGTCTTCGTCCTGTGTTCGCTCTGCTATCCACCTTTCTTTTGGTGGCCATGAGCGGTCATACTTTCAAACAAAAAAAAAAAAAAATGTCCCTTTACACGAACAAAAAAGTTAACCGTATATTAACTTATTTTGCAACATATAATTGACAAAAGTAATAGCTAATTTTAAAAATTTAATACGGTTTTGTATGCTTGAAAAATTGAACTAAACTTAAGTTATCGTGTTAGAATGCCTTTTTAAAATTGTATTGTTTTTAAAATATGAGGGGCAACGCCAACTAAAATTTTTGAAAGACCACACCCTTGCTTTAAAATTTCCACTTCGAGCACATATATATATATATATATATATATATATATATATATATATATATATATATATATATATATATATATATATATATATATATATATATATATATATATATACAGGGTGTCCCATAAGTCCGGCATCATAGGAAAAATAAAAAAAGGCAAAACAAAAGCTTTTATTTACAGAACGTGCTCAATATGTCCACCATTGTTTTTAATACACAAATTCAGAGGTGATACCCAGTCAGCAAGCACACGGTGGATGATGTCAGGAGTAATGGTGTTACATGCCCCAATAATGTGCTGCCGCAAATGTTCAACACTCCTAATTTTCTCTGCGTATACCAGCGCTTTCAAGTGGCCCCAGAGATAAAAATCTAGTGGCGTGAGATCCGGGCTTCTAGCTGGCCATTCCACAGGCCCTCGACGTCCTATCAAATGATCAGGGAGTTGTTGGTACAGGTATTCCTTTACTTGGGTGCTGTAATGTGCAGGAGCGCTGTCTTGCTGGAACCATGTTGGGAAATTTCCTTCTTCGTTCAAGACACTGGGAAATGCTTCTTCCTTGAGCATACGTAGATAGGTGCCTCCAGTGACATGTTCATCGAAAAAGAGGGGGCCTATGATGCGATCCTTCCAAATGCCACACCATACCATCACCCGAGATGCACCTTGTTCCTTTGAAGAGGTATACCAGTGAGGGTTGTTTTGAGACCAGTAGCGGGTGTTCTGTCGATTTACCTCACCATTTCCATAAAAAACAGCCTCGTCACTGAACAGAATGGTGGGCAGGAAATTAGCATCCCGAGCATAGACATTATGGTCTGTAGAAAGAGAAAAATATGAATTATGGTTTGTAGAAATAGAAAAATATGAATTTCTCCTATGATGCCGGACTTATGGGACACCCTGTATATATATATATATATATATATATATATATATATATATATATATAATATATATATATATATATAATATATATATATATATATATATATATATATATATATATATATATATATATACATATATATACTGTATATTGATAAGTTTACTGATTCAATGTACAGTAGCTGCATATTTCTTTCTTAAGTACGTTAATCATAATTGGGAACTTAGTTCACAATCCTGCCAGATTTTCCAAACTAATAAATAATAAACATTTTTAAACGTATGTAATTTTTTCTAGTGATTTATCTGTAACGAGAAATATTTATTATTATTATTACTGTTACCATTTATTGACTATAAATTACACAGGCCTGCGAGTGAGAACTTTGTAGGAGAGATTTTCTTACTAATAACTGATTTTATATGACTCAATTACATTTGAAATTAAATTAAAAGGTTTATTGGCGGACTATATATAGTCCATATGACAAAAACTATTATTAAGTTACATTATGCAGTTAGACTAACATATATGCGTTTAGCCAACATAACTATTATTATTTACCTTCAATTACCATCTCAAACATTGTCATTATCGTCATTTTATATATATATATATATAATGATGAATTTCACAATTAATGACGTGAGACGAATGAATGATATATATATATATATATATATCAGACTTTTTAAAAAGATTAGGATAAACATGCAGATACATGCAATTTATATTTCATAATTTCACTACATCAAGCTGTGTGATGAGGCTTTAAAACTAAAAGCAAACGTGTTTTCTTCATCTAAACATCGACTTAAACATTATTACTAATATTGACTTATTGTTATTATATTTATATATATATATATATATATATGTATTATATATATATATATATATATATATATATATATATATATGTATATGTATATATATATATATATATATATATATATATATGTATTATATATATATATATATATATATATATATATATATATATATATATATGTATATGTATATATATATATATATATATATATATATATATATATATATATGTATTATATATATATATATATATATATATATATGTATTATATATATATATATATATATATATATATATATATATATATATATGTATTATATATATATATATAATATATATATATATATATATATGTGTGTGTGTGTGTGTGTGTACACATATTAAGAATATTTAAATTAAACACACTGATTTCAATTCCCTTTACAATAAAACCCCCTTTCAAATCTACCCCAATCTTGCTATATATTTCTCGCAGTAATTGTTTTCAGACTAGTAGTAGTTAATTTTAACTTATAAATATATACATAAAAACGCAATATCCAAATAAGTAGGTTTGGGCAAAAAAAAAAAATTTCTTAATATTTCCAATTAATAGAAAACGTCGACTGGGCTTCACAAGGCATAACTCTAGTATTCATCCTTGTAGCAAAGATTGTTGACTAAATATAGTACCATCTTTCTTGGAGCAATAAAGTAGTTCAATACACATCTTTAATAATAATTCCAGCAAAAATCTTTCACTACATGGTCGCTTCCCATTATTTAAGCAAACCTGAAAGTTGCATACTCTGAAATTCTGAACGCTTTATGCAACAAGAGGACGAAATCGTAACTTCTTTCAAAACTGTCCTAATTCCATTATTCTAAATCCATGTATTCTCTGTGTTCATCATATATATATATATATATATATATATGTGTGTGTGTGACTTATTACTTATGTCTGTGTTTGATTTCTGCCCATTCTTCAACAGAATGTACACCATTTATGTTGCAAGCTAGAAGTTGGGCGTAGGAGAAAACTGTTATTATTATTATTATTATTATTAGTAGTAGTAGTAGTAGTAGTATTAGTAGTAGTAGCAGGGATGACAGTAGTTTAAAACTTAGTTTCATTTCTACACATCTGTCTCTTTCAATGCAGTCTTAAATCACCTAAGATTTCCTCTGAAGCAGGAGTCACACCAAACTATTTTACATCGAACGCTTTCTAACATCTACATACTAACAGAAATAAGGAGACCGCATATATAAATGTAGTACAATATACGAGTTTATCAGTTTCGTTAATACCTCATTGCTTTTGTCTCACTCATTTTCTATCTGTATTACCTAAAAATTAGTTAGCTAGTTACCAGCTAGTGATCAAAATAATGTAATGTGCAAATTTTTATTTGGGGACCCGCACCTTAAGCCTACTCACTCACACACACACACACACACACACACAGACACACACACACGTTCTTTCAGGGAAGGGCATATATATATGTACACGCACGCATAGACACACACACACATATATATATATATATATATGATGAATAAAACCACGAAGGAAAGGAAACACAAAACTGGTGCTCAAGCGCTTTCGTCTAATGACATCCTCAGGAACACTGAAGTACATAAAAGGTTGTTTTTTTTTCTGTAACCTATATATAGGCCGTAACCTTTTATGTACTTCAGTGTTCCTGAGGATGTCATTAGACGAAAGCGCTTGAGCACCAGTTTTGTGTTTCCTTTCCTTCGTGGTTTTATTCATCATAAATATTTTTCACGTGTTACTTTCGTGAAATAATTTTCATATATATATATATATATATATATATATATACCTTTCACCCTTTTTAGTGTTCCGTGCGATGATTCCTCATTGTATACTTAATTATATGCATATTATATATAAACATGTAAAGATAAAATATACATAATATAAAGATTTTATACAAAATAAATGACTAACAATAAATCTCGTATTATGAAGCAAACTGAGGAATGTCATCTCGATCTCAGAGTTTTAATTTGCAATTCCCTCAAAATCTGTGGGTAATAGAAAAACGTGTTTTCATTTTGTAATCAGCGTAAAAAAGAACATAAGAATCACCCATATTTATCAAATGGAGAAAAACTTTGTTGAATAATGTTATGATCTGTTGAATATGTGCATTTGTACATTGGGACAAGACCATAGTTCATGTGACATATTAATAATACGAACTGACACTAGATTACATTTGACAGCTCAAATACCTAGGATAGAAATGGAGTTAATAGGAAATAGTACAATAATGTTGGATGTAAGTAGAGCTGCAGTCAGATGCCTTTATATCATGAATTCCATAGCTTACGAAGACATATATATATATATATATATATATATAGTTTTACAATCATGCACGCTATTATGTTCTAAATCAATTATTCAGCTATTAATGTTCTCATATTTGCTGAAATAAATTTCTAATAATAAATTTTTTATAAGTTTATTCATCTCAATTTTGCGTTTATTTACAACACTTTTGGGAACAGTTGGACGGGGAAAGCCATATATAAAGATTTCACATGATTTAACTCTACACAAAACACAGTTTTTATACAGATATTTGCTCCAACGTGAAGCTACTGTGAAGTTGTCTGGTTATAATACATCATTTACTCAATGAAATAACTACAAGGTCACACTTTTTAACTTGTGGCATCTTCCACATGAAAACTACCCAACCTACCAAAAATTACCACCAGAAACGTATAAACTGCATAATTCGATATGGATTAAGCAATTTACAAACTCTCATTCATGAACACATCCAACATTTTCTTAAAACAATCTAAACAGCTATTAATTATTACCATATCACTTCAAGCTAAATTGCTATACTCGGTGGTTAAAACAGTGCTTTCAGTGCTTTAGTTGATGAATGTTGACAAAGTTCCTCATTTCTACCATATCTCAAGAAGTGAAATTTCGCGATGTTAAATGTCATGTTGTGGTTGTCTTCTGACCAATTGTATATTTCGCTTATGACCCTCTGTAAAAACTCCACTTCATATGCAACACTGATTTTTCCGCCCAGTTTTGTTTCGACTGCATACGATGGTAATATACTGTTGCTGATTACTCCACTGTGTATCTCTCTTAGCATGATAATGAACAGGAGTGGTGCCAGTACTGTACCTATGGATACTTAACTACGTACTTCTGATTCCGATAATGATAGACCTTGAATTTTGACACCCCGTAGGCGCTCTCTGAGGAAGTTGTAGCCCCAATTTACCACTTTGCCTATCATTCCCATATGTTTCGCTTTACATGCTATTATACAGTCATAGCATTTGTCGAAAATTTTATTGAAATTCATGTATATGACATCGTAGTATATATATATATATATATATATATACATATATATATATATATATATATATATATATATATATATATAATATATATATTAGTGATAACAGCAAGAACTATTCCAGTTTAATAGCCAATACATTAAATTACCAGTAAACAATATATCGCAAGGACGCTGATCGGGAGATCATGAGTACAAAAACGAGCGAAGACTTTGTAATTTCTTAGACCCGTGGTAGGGTATGGTTGGCATTCTACTTTAAGCTGCGGGACCAAGGTGGTGCGACGGGGGGGCGACTTTTGCCAGAATGCACAACTCGGGTAGTGGCATAACGCATAACTTATCTCTACTCATATAGCTATCACATTACAATATGCCAGTAGTTTCATACGAATTTAAGGCCATTAAGCCTTCTACACATATTTTAATTTCACTATTCGACTAAATTTTGAGAGATGCTTCAAGAATTTGAGATTTATTGAGTACGGCTATGAAGATTAAAATCTTGACAGTTTTGTTATCTTCATAATTAACAATCTCGCTAATTTTTCCTCGATCACTTGTACATATCTATGTATATATTGGATGTGTATATTTTTTGGGTACACACACACACACACACACACACACACACAACACACACACACACACAAAACAAAATTAACTTGAAGATTTATCTCATCTCATAAACCGCTGTAATCAAACAAAACGGTACAGAATCGGAAGTTACTTATAATCATGTTTGTTTTAGCACAGAGGTTTCCATATTGTTTTCTTATATGTGAGACATCACTCAAGGAGTTGTTGGTGATTTGCCCCAAATACTTAGCTCTAGAAAGCCAGCATGGCCTATTACAATAAAAGTACTCTTGTTTTTGGCGAAATTATTTTTTTCATTTTACGCAGGTGAAAATTTGTTATTGTTTATTAAAATATATTTTCTAATTCAATCTATAAATGTGATTTTCACTATGGGGCACCTATGCCCGATACCGATCACTATATGTGCGAACCCGCACGAACCTTCTAGAATTAATTTCTTGTACTTACTCTTTTGGTTTACTTCTCATTTTGAAACGAATATCAACCGATTGGTTAGGGTTTTTGGGATGGAATCTCCCCAACTTCGGTTTTGTGACATTAAAAGGATATGATGGTTCTGAGCACATAATTAGCGGATTTTTAGTTTTCATTCCAAACCTTTTACAGAAGGATTTATTAATATCATATTATTGGCGTAGACATTTTATCTTCGTGTTAACTCTACAACACCCAACATTTGACTTAATTGAAGCAATTAAACCATTAATATACACCTTAAATTGTAATTTTTCTACACACACACGCACACAACACACACGCGCGCACACACGCACACACACACACACACACACACACGCACACACACGCACACACACAATGGTCCCCTGAGAAACATATATGTTAAACACAGACCGTGCATGGAACAAGGAACTCTTCTGGGAAATTACATCCGCTATAGTTCGAATAAGTAATGATAAATGAGAAATACTAGTTTTTTTCTTTTTCATGATGGAAAGTCCAACGTGGGCACCGGGTTACTCGCAAAGAGGCCCCAAAATATAGCTTCCCTCACCAGCTATCTGCAAAGCAGATAGGATCCAGCTTTGGGACAGGATCTAGGGTTTACAGCTTACACCTAACCTACTACATTCAGAACCTCAATATACGCAAAAAACTCGTTGCATTCACGTCGGATTGAATACATCAAAGAAAAAGGGATAACTATTGTATTTTTAGCCAAAAACAAAACTTAAACCTCAACCGGGACATGGAGCGTCCACGTTTCAAGGCACATAACACGTCCTTTTAATATACACAAACTCAGAATGGTACCCCTTTTTCTTTGATGTGTTCAATCCGACGTGACTGCAACGAGTTTCCTGCGTATATTGAGGTTCTGAATGTAGTAGGCAAGGTGTAAGCTGTAAACACTAGATCCTGTCCGAAAGCTGGATCCTATCTGCTTTGCAGATAGCTGGTGAGGGAAGCTATATTTTTGGGCCTCTTTGCGAGTAACTCGGTCCCCACGTTGGGCTTTCCATCATGAAAAATAAAAATCTATAGTATTTGTCATTTATCATTACTTATTCGAACTATAGTGGATGTAATTTCCCAGAAGAGTTCCTTGTTCCATATATATATATATATATATAGTTAGTTAGTTAGTTAGTTAGTTAGTTAGTTAGTTAGTTAGTTAGCGAGATTAATATTGTTCCTCCTTAATTTTTTTTCATGATTTA